>JAYESA010000004.1:351240838-351533338 GCA_036927795.1 Iris macrosiphon
CCGGGTCTGGAATGGGAATAGGGGGCCGGCCATGTGAAGAAAAGGGTTTACATAGTGTCCAAAAGACCAAAATGCCCCCCCTCTAGACATGCAACTTGGGTTTTGGGTTTGGGGTTCCAAAAGCACTCAAACTAACTCATAATTTCTCCAACTAACTAAAATACAATATAATAATAATTCTAAACCCAAAAATAGGTCTCACAAGGGTGTTGGTTGGGTCTGGCATGGGTCCACTAGGGTCTGACATGGGTCAAGGCTAGCCAAAATACTAAAGCAACCAATAAAAAAAATAATACAACCAATAATTAAATATTAATATAAATATTTATAATAAATACACAATTAACCAAATTAAAAAAAAATTATCCGGCTCTTGAAATGGGGTAGTGACATCCTGCCATCCCTAACTCAAGTCTGACACGAAACTCAGCCAACGCATGAACCATATAACTCTTCTGTCAATCTCGCTATGCAACTTGTGCCATGTTTCATTCTCAATACTTTCAGCTATTTCTCAAATCATCCAATATTTTTGCTACACGAGCAGCACGTGCAATAATCTCTTCCAAGTAATCCAACCCAATACCCAACTGTTCCTCTCATTTGTTGTACGAGCAACTCGTGCAACGCTATCCTGATATCCCCAAGCCAAACTCAAACCTGCTTAGCCAATGCTCTATGTATACCCAGCCAAAAATCAAACTCCATCCAACACATTCGCTACACGAGCAACTCGTGCAACGATCCATTCTCATTCGATGCTTCTACTCACAACATGCCACATAACCAATCTCGTCTGCCAATCAATTGATCCACTGATGCAACCAGAAACTCCCCGAGTGACAAGCCAAACCAAAGCAACGACACCTCTCAACTTGCTGCACAAATGCAACAACGCCACACAACTTGCTGCAAAAATGCAACAACGTCACACAACTTGCTGCACGAATGCAACAATGCCCAACGATGCTAAGCGGTCTACCGAAAACCAACAAAAGCAACACAATAAAAAATAACATGCAGCCACAACCAGCAATATATAGACTTATTGCATGAAACATCCAATGCGGCATTGAATAGAGCCAAGAGCTTAACGACACGCGGAAGCTATTTAGAGTTTGTGATGAAGCGAAGGACCAAGTCCGAGAAAATAAACCGGACGCTCTGATACCAATATGTCACGCCTCAATCTCCCGCAAGCTCAATCGTTCCCGCTGAACGTGAATCACCACGTTGCAGCGCTCCCGCAGGACAATCATTCTCATCGGGACGTGATATCGTACGAGCTTGGAGTTGTGCTCGCATAAGGCGATGTTGTCAAATATCAAAGTTATCATCGAAACGACCAAGTTGCAACAAAAGTCAAGTATTGTGTACCAAGCAAACATCAGAGTATACACAGCGAAGCTCTCGATAGGGTCCAAATGAAAATGCCACAAAGGAGAATGCCATAAAGGCTAATGCAATACTCTTGCTCTTTCTCTAGCCCACAAAGGTACTTACCGTTCATACATTATGTCACGTATATCCAAGCAGCGCCACTACACCTGCGTACCTGAAATAATGCCCACAAACGTGGGTCAGTACACAGTCGTACTGGTGAGCGGGGTAACCCACTCGTCTAAGCCGACACTAAGTAGAATAGTGAATGCAAACAGTTATATGATGATCTTTCTACTTGAATCCTAGATTTATTTCATGGCAGAGGCATGACATGTTAAGAAAAACTGTAAAGTAGGTTAAACATGCAAGCATTCAACTCAAGCCAACATACAAGTAGATATATATCCAACTCAAAAGAAAACTAGCATTGAAACCATCCTACTCAAACCCAATCAACACGTGATCCTATCGAACCATCATCCAAGCCTCAATATCCATCCTCAATCCAAACCTTATAATCCAATCTTTGATATGCACACTCTTGCCGAGGCAAGGTGGCCGTCGCCTACACGAAAAGCACAAACCAAACCAAAGCAAAGCAAACCAACTTTTATCTATATGAAGTCACTGGCCAAGCCATAAAGGACTGTTCAACTGCAGTTCTACCCAATCCAGACTGGTAGCTAGCCCGCCTGGTCGTATCGAACTGCCGGTACCGTGTCCAAGGCACGTTACCATTGTTTCCTCCATGGTAGAACAGTCCCGGTGCTCCGGAGCCTAGCCCATTCGAGGAAACCAAACCCTGTGTGCAACAGGTTGTCCGTGACCGATGTAGACACCAAGTAGATATTACGAGAGGATCGAACATTCTCGCCCCACCAAACGATCCTAGACTCATCCAACCAAATATCCATAATCATTCTCCAACTTATAGCCCAAGGCACAAATCTCAAGTTATCTCCATAGGCACTATGTCGCTTCTCGACACATTGTTCCAATTGGTGCAACACTCCTCGCTCAGAACAATCCCATGGCACAATGCCCCAACAGTGGCACAATGCCCTCGCCGATGTAGTTGTTCGATTTTGAACCACAACTGCACGCTTTGCTTGACAAAGCGCCCAAGTGATACTCGTGCACGGATGCACGCTCGCTCGCCCGCCCAAATTATCCGATGTTCCAACCAAGATGTATAATTCCAACTGTTTCTCCAACTGCTCCAAATATAATCCAACTCTAGCTCCAACTGACCCAACGCGAAAACTAACTCAAGCCACAAATATATTCAAGCAAACGACGTACACTCTATGCACGCCACACTGTAGTAATTTTTAAGTTTCAGTCCAAGTGTTCAAGCCTTTACCTGTGTTCCATATTATTAGGCATGAAGGAGTAGAGGAGAAGGGACATAGCCCACTCACCAAGTCTGTTTCCGTTAAGCATCATGCCCTGCCGATACGGTCGATCCCTTGAACCCGTGGTCCGATGCAAAGCACGATCTACTCAATTGGTATGACGTACGAACAGACCGTGCTCTCCAAATCATCCGACCAATCGAATTAAGGAAGACGACATTATCGCTCCAATCCTGCTATCCCAGTACTGCTCTGAACGAGCATCTGATTCCATCGAACTCCGTTTGCGATCTGCACATGAAACCAACTCAATCAATACTTGCTCCCAAATCCAACAAATCGAAAATGTAACAAGCTATTGCCTCATTCAATCATACTCAGCGTAACGCACCGTGCGGTTGTGGAGCATTACACATAATACCTGATACTAGCTAATACTTTATAGTTATATTGTCTATATATACATCACTATATAATGTCCTAATCCATGATACCCATCCTAGCTATTACCTTACTCTTCACTTGACCTCAATACACTCACTCAACATGTTTCATAGATCAAACTCATCTCAGTCACCAGCACACACTTGGACACTCTCCTACCTCCACTGATACTCTAAAGTATTAGTACCCCAATTTGCTGGCAACAGACCTCCTTCTTCTAATATCTGAACTTGAGTTCAGTTTCTCACACCAAGACAGTACACCACCACTGTTACTCAATGCTTCCCTTTGGAACACCCAATCTCTCTCTCTCATATACCCCAACCTTCATCCTTGCCACTGCTCTAAATCTCTCCTAAAAGCTCATTGTACAGCCATGTACAACTATAGTAGTCCACACTCTTCTCTCTAGTTGGTACCAAAAATTGGCATTTTTTCCTACACCTGGAACACAACAGTATGTATACTGCTTGCTAAAAGTGTTGCAATACCTCTTCCCTGCTCTCTTTTGCTTCCAGTTGGTCTGCACAAACCTAGTACTTGATGTTCGAGGCAGTGAATAATGCACTGCCTACTCCCCCCATAACTCCTACCTGCTGTGCACTCGACACAGGCCTATGGACTGAAACCCGAGTCCCCTCTCCTCATCCCAATTCCTGTTGCTCAATCCACTTATGATGCAACTGCTACTTGCATTAATCCTACTTCCCTTTTACTTGGTTGCTGCTACTACTACTCTGTGATATTGACCTCAACCCGAGCAGATCCTGGGGATACTTCTCCCCCAAACAGACACTGCTTGCTGACTTGTACCAGAGCTCAAGCCCCTGCATACCTATCCTTATTGCATATACTTGTTTTCCTGATGCACTGCACACCTGAGTGCATCACCACCATTGTCACTCCCACAGACTCGTGCATGCTGCTTACTGTAACCTCAAGTTTCTCATCCCTGATTGCACTGTGAACATCCCCCACTTGCACCCAATACAGATCTGCACAACTCTCAACTACACAACCACTACCCCACTTATAAATACCTATATACATACATATAACACACACACACACACACACACACACAATATAAGCATTCAACCAAACACTTGGCATGCAAATGCGATACTCTATGATACGCACCCAAATGGAATACCAAAATCTCCAATCCATAACCAATACCCATTATATATACCAATTACATATATAAATGACTAATACAACTTTCTACACTAAGAATTACAAAAAAATTACACAAATCCTCCAAAATGAATCTCGTATCCTACCGTATCACAAGATACTATGATACGCTATATTCGTGTCCAATTGTGGACACGTATCTAGTCCCATAGTCTCATTCTAAGTCTAATTAGATCTAATTGATCTCATGACACACACTTGATGTGCCAATCTCGAATTTTTTTTCAAATTGGGCACAAAAACTTATGTAGAAACCACAGTACAAGTCATATGAACCTAGTTCTTGTTCCTATGGATAAATCTAAGCCAAAAGAGGTTTCCTAATGGTTAATTGCATAAATTAGAGTCTAATTATGGAGAAAATTCAGAATTTACCTATTGGAAGATGTATTTTTAATGAATTACTCAATTGGACACGATCTAGACACAAGTTTCTTGCCGATTTCTCCTTCTCCAAGTGCTCCTTGCAATCCAAGCTTCAATACTTCTTAATTGATGAAAATTTAGAGGAAATAAGAGTGAATTGGGTGGATTTGGTGGATGAATGAAGTAATTTGGGGAAGAACTAAATTGATATCTAAATTTGGAATGGACTAATGAGAGGAGAGAGAGTGTCCCCCCTCATATAGCCGGCCCCCTCTACCCTTTCTCCAAGTAATCCATAATGACTACCATGCCCCCCTAGTTAGTTAAGAGATTTAATTAGGAATGCTATATTATGAAGCTTATAATTTTTCATGAACTAATTTAATCTCCTTAATTAACTAAGAGAAATGTCTAATTGGACCTAGTCCAATGTTGGGCTCAATGGGTCATGACAAACTAATGGGTCCACTAATGACAAGTATAAATAACAATAGGCTAGCATACTAACAAATAAATAAATAGTACATCATAATATAATTAATTACTAGCATAATATATAATACTAAATCACTAACTAATAAATATGCTAATGACAAAAATACACTCATCTAGAAATGTGGTAGTTACTAGTATACCCTCCTTGAAAAAATTTCGTCCTCGAAATTTAAGAAAGAGCTAACACTACAACAAGCAATCATACAAGAGAGAAGGATGATACCTCACGGCTCAAACAGATAAGGGTATCGTTTGCGCATCTCGACTTTCCTCTCCTAGGTAGACTCTCCCGGAGAGTGATGCCTCCACGCAACGCGTACCAAGAAAATCGTCTGGTTCTTCCATACCTTCTTCCTGAGATCCAGAATCTCCACTAGCTGCTCTGGGTAGCTGAGAGTCAGACCCACCTCGATCTCTGAGTGATCCAATACGTGAATAGTATCTGCCACATACCGTCTCAACTGCGACACATAGAGTACATCATGTACTCCCTCTAGTGCAGTTGGCAAGTCTAGCCTGTAGGCCACTGCTCTGACCCTTGCAAGAACACTGAAGGGTCCGATGTACCGTGGACTAAGATTTTTGCCTCCACCAAAGCGAATTGTGCCCCGTGTTGGAGAAATCCGCAAGAATACCATATCGTCCACCTAGAACAAAATACAGCCTTAACCCTCAACCAAAAATAAGGCAATCACAAGCAATACAAACAAAACCTATACCTCAAACTCCAATGGTCTCCGGCGGCTATAGGCCCAATGCCGCTCTGTCCTGCGCCACCCAAAGTCTATCTCTGATGAGCTCCACCTTCTCAGCTACGTCAACAATCATCTCTGGTCCCAACAAGGCTCTCTCACCAATATTATCCTAAGATAAAGGAGTGCGACATCTCCGTCCATATAAAGTCTCGAATGGTGATATCTCAATACTGGCATGGTAGCTGTTATTGCAAGCAAACTCTACCAGGTGAAGATGATCCTCCCAAGAGCCTCTGAAATTCAACACACAAGTGCTAAGTATATCCTCGAGAGTCTGAATAGTCCTCTCCGACTGTTCGTCTGTCTGGGGATGATATGCGGTACTAAACTTGGAGTTGGGTGCCAAAGCTAGCATGCAAACTCCTCTAGAAATGGGATGTGAAGCGACTATCCCGATCCGAGACTATGCTCACAGGAACTCCATGCAATCTGATAATCTGTCACATATATATCTCTGCTAGCTTCTCCGTAGACGTATCCACTTTAAATGTCAAGAAGTGGGCTGATTTGGTCAACCTGTCCACGATGACCCAAATCGCATATTTTCTTCCTAGAGAACGCGGTAGTCCTGAAACAAAATCCATGGTAACATGCTCCTATTTTCACTCTGTAATGGATAAAGGCTGAAGTAAACCACCTGGCCTCTGCCTATCCGCCTTTACCTGCTGGCACACTAAACATCTGGATACGAAGTACGCCACCTCTCGCTTCATACCGTATCACCATACACGCTCTCTCAGATCTCTATACATCTTGTTGGCACCTGGATGAATAGAGTAATATGACCGATGTGCCTTCTGGAGAACCTTCTCGCACAACTCTCTATTCGGCACACATAGTCTGGTACCGTGCCACAATGATCCATCATCAACAATAGTGAAGTCCTTGGATAATCCTATCCGAACCTGTGCTATGATGCTCCTCAGAGACTCATCGTCATACTGTATAGCTCGAATCATGTCCATCAGCCCAGACTGTATCTGCAATTCCCACATCTGCATCTCGACACAAGGAATTAGTACCTCAATACCTAAACTCTCAAGATCGGCCAATAAATGTCTATACGCAGTCAAACACATAGCCACTGGATACTTGCTCAAGGCATCAGCGACGACGTTGGCTTTTCCTGGATGGTACTGCAATGATATGTCAAAGTCTTTCATCAAATCCAACTACCGTCGCTATCTCATGTTCAGCTCTTTCTGTGTAAACACGTACTTCAAGCTCTTGTGGTATGTAAAGATCTCTACTCGCTCTTCGTACAGATAGTGTTTCCATAGCTTTAGAGCAAAGATGACTGCTGCCAACTCCAAATCGTGGGTAGGGTAGTTGTTCTCGTGAGGATGTAATTGCTTGGAAGCATAGGCAATCACCTTCCCATTCAGCTGCAGAACGCAACCCAAACCCTTTCCTGAAATATCACTACAAATAGTGAATCCAACTGACCTCGATGGCAACATCAGCACTGGAGTTGTCGTTAATCTCCTCTTCAACTCACTAAAGCGGCCTGACAATCTTCTGTCTAAACAAACTCCACATCTTTCCTGGTCAGCCTATTCATCGGTTCTGCAGTCCTGGAGAAGTCCTGTACAAATCTCCTGTAATAATCTGCTAGTCCCTGAAAGCTCATGATCTCTGCCATTGAACTCGTAGTAGCCCATGACTCCACTGCTGAAATCTTCTTCGAGTCTACTGAGATCCCATCTCCTGAAATCAGATGTCCGAGGAATTCAACCTTATCAAGGAAGAACTCATACTTCGAAAGCTTGCCATAAAGCTTCTCCTTCCTTAGAGTCTCTAGAACTATCCTCAGATGCTTCTCATGCTCCTCCGAGGTCTTTGAATACACCAGAATATCATCGATGAATACCACCACAAACTTATCAAGGTACTGGTGGAACACCTTGTTTATCAGATTCATGAATACTGTCGGGACATTGGTCAACCCAAACGACATCACCATGAACTAAAACTGGCCATACCGAGTCTGAAAGGCTCTCTTCGGAATATCTTTATTCTTCACTTTCATCTGGTGGTAGCCTGACCTCAAGTCTATCTTTGAAAATACATTCGCTCAGCTCAATTGATCGAAGAGATCATCTATCCTCGACATCGGATATTTGTTCTTGATAGTGAGGTTGTTCAGAGCCCGGTAGTCGATACACATGCGTACTGATCCATCATTCTTCGGTACAAACAATACCGGAGCACCCCATGGTGATGAACTGGATCGAATGGAGCATTTATCTTGTAACTCATCCACCTGCTTTTTTAATTCCACCAGTTCACTGTTGTTGAATCTATAGACGTGCTGAGATATTAGCTCTGCGCCTGGCACCAAATCTATAGAGAACTCTATATCTCGGTCTGACGGCAAACCCGGCAACTCCTTTGGAAAAGTATCCACGAACTCTGCTATCAATGGATGTGGAAACTTTTTTTCTTCCACCATGGCTCCACAGATGGCATCCTCGCTCTGCTCCGCTGCCCTTATCGCAATCTCAAACTCTGGCTCTCCTGACGGTCTAAATAAAACTCTGCCTCCACGACAATCTATACTAGCATGGTGCCTAGTCAACTAATCCATCCCGAGTACAATATCGTAGTTCGGAATTGGCATTACGAGTAAGCACACACTCAACTCCCGGCCTTCCAGTGTAATTTTTTATCCTTGTAAACATCACTGACCAGGATAATGCCTTCCCAAGTCGTGATCTTCTAATTTCTAGCCAAAGGTTCGGCCTCTATACGATACTTAAAAGCAAAAGATACAGATACAAAAGAATGGGAAGCACTGTAATCAAATAGTATAAGCTGGAATAGAATCAAGAAGAACTGAACCTGATATAACATCTCCTACTTGCTCGGTCTCCTCGACCGTCTTGGCGAATGCTCGCCCCTGCTGTGCACCTCTCTGCTGCTGCTGCTGCTGGTGCTGCACGAACCTTTACGTCTGTGTCTACAATGGAGGTCCCCTCTGCTGACCCGCAGGTGGCCTCGCTGGTGCTCTTTGAACTGGAGCTACTCTCTGAGTTGCACGACGAGGATATATGGGACAATCCTTCATCTGGTGTCCCTCTACACTACAATACAAGCATACTCCCAACATCATCCTACAGAACTCCCAGATATGGCCTGTCTTCTTATAGAAGTGACAGGTGGGAGTTTGTTGTCCCCGTCTCTGCTGCTGCTGTTGTGGCACCTGCTGAACTGGTGTCCGAACTGGGGCCTACAACTGCTGGAAAGTTCTTTTCATCTGGAAATTGTGTCGCTTAGCTGGACATGCACTGCTGCTAGCTCCTCCGAATACGTCTTTGCCCCTTTTGGTCTTGAGCTCCAAGTCATCCTCCTCCCTTTGAGCATCCATCAACATATCCTCGAATGTCGCAGTGTGATGAACCCTAGTAAGAGATTTGACCTATCTGAGCAATCCCTTTCGGAACTTTCTAGCTCTCGCAAGGGGGTTTTGCACCACTACAAATCTGCCTAATCTGCAGAACTCTGCGGCATACTCGTCCACCGTCATGCTTCCCTGGACGAGGTCATGGAACTGGCTCTCTAGGGAACTCAGAACCACGTCCGGGAAGAACTCCTTGAAAAGGTCTTTGAAAGCTTTCCAAGTCAGTCCTGGCACCGCGATTCTCGAGTCCGTACGGAACCATGTCAGAGCTATGTTGAATATTTGGCTGCCCGCTGCTTCACCTGTAACTCCTTCAGAATCTATGCTAACTTTAGGGCTCTCTCAACGTCCTCGATCAAATCGTCCACGTACAATATCCCCTTGATGCCTTTGAAATCTTTGGGCCCCATCCTCTTGAAGTCAATGATGGTTTCCGGCCTCGGCTGGTACGGTGCAGGATGAAGCGGTACGGTCTGCGGCTGGACAACCACTACCTTCTCCACAGCTGCTAGTGCTAACTGATGAGCACTCTCGATGCCCTATCGTAGAACGTCCGTCTGCCTCTGCTGTGCTGCCATCATCTCCTGGAATATAGCAAACATCTGCGTCCCATCTGCTGGTATGGGTGGTGGGGGTGAAAGATCCTCCGTGAATGATGGAACAATCCTCGGAACTGGAGGTGGAGCACCCCCAAAACCTGCTGCGAAAACCCCCACTTGAACCGATGAGGCGATCCTCTGAGCTGGAGATAGTGGACCAGTATTTGCTGTCCTCTTAACAGCAGGCTGGAAAGTAGCTGAGGAAGCTGCAGATACTCCCGAGCGATAGAACCTGATCTTCGGAGGCATCCCGAAGACAGATTCAAAATAAAGGGATCAATATTGCGCAAGATACGATAATCATCAAAGAAGAACAATAATATTTCAAAGAAAGCAGTTATTCAGATTGATAAGGATATCAAAAATAATGAATTGGAAGTGTTCCTAGCTGTGATTGAGTATACTTTCATCCTATATCCTAAAGCAGGCTCGTAGTAATACTCTAAGTCTGAGCACTACTACGTATCACACTAGTTGCGATCTTGGACCTGCATGGGCCACCATAAAAATGTGTCATGATCCGTACCCGATATAAGGGTACGAGAACGTGGGTACGTCCAGCTCACGTCGCAGCATCGACGGTAGAACGCTGTCTAGGTCAACAATACTATCTAAATATCTCACACAATATATATATACATGTCAAGATGTCTCAACTCCAAATAGAGGAATAATATGATAATCAATAGTCAATCACAATAAAACTAGAGGAAGATGTAGCACGTTATGGAATAGAAGAAGAAAATGAATCACAGTCACAATACAACTCATAATCAAGTCTAATAGACTGGTACAATAGTCTCAAATATAATACATGTCAAAAATGTCTAAACTATGACACAAATAATACAAGAGTTTAAACATCTGCAACTAGCTGATCATCTTCCGGTACCGGCTTCTCCTGAGCCACCGTCTCTAACTCTACACCCACTACATCCTGAGGTCCATAGTGTGTAGGATACCAGTCATCTAAATCATCTGAAAAATATATCCAGTCAGGATTGGAACGAAGCACATTTCTAACAACAGATCCAAATAAATGATAAAGACTATGTGACAGTAAATAGAAAGAATATACAAGATAAATAGAGCATGGATATAAAATATACAGAATATGGAATGCTATAAATAGTACAAGAGAAATGAGCATCATATACGAGAGTCAGGAATATAACTAACTAAGTAAGTGAGTACTATATTCGACATATGATCGGCTTGGGAACTTGTACAAGAATCATGGCCTTGTTAATCATACGTGAAGTGTATGATTAACACTAACAGGAAACTTGTACATGAATACTTGTACATGAATGAGTATTGATCACATCTCTAACTAACACTCCCCATACCCTGACTGATATAGTAGATCCAACCATGGTACGTTATGACACGGGATTCTCTAAGGAGGTAGAAAGTCTCCACAAGAATCAGTGTCCATATAAGTACAAGAGCAACATGGCATGTACAGGATACGCCAGGGAATACCGAAAATAACATCTCATGACGGGATCCGAAAAATATCAATCCATGTAACCACTTGTCAAGAAGTCAAGGATATCTACACTAAATACAAGAAACATAGAAGATATCATAAACGAAAAACTGTCAGAGAATGTACTCGTCTGTGATCCTGAGCTGACAATACCAATCTGTGTCTGGACTGGTATCACACTGACCTATATATATGAAATATCATGTTACTTGGGTATAATGAATGATAAATATGTTAAAATGCACTAATATAATTTTTTTAGGCCATTTTTAGGTCACTCTAGTTAAACTAGGTGTTTACCTTAGTTTTAGGTCTAATTCTAGCTTCTAGGGTGGTTACTAAGGTAAACTAGTTAATACTAGGTTATATCTAGATTCCAGGTTCAATAACTTGAGGTATTAGCTAAAATAGCTATCATATCTATTTACACTAGTTAACCATACCAGGTAGTACACATAATACCTGATACTTGCTAATACTTACTAGTTATATTGTCTATATATAAATCACTATATAATATCCTAATCCATAATACCCATCCTAGCTATTACCTTACTCTTCACTTGACCTCAATACACCCACTTAACATGTATCATAAAACACACTCATCTCAGTCACCAGCACACACTTGGACACTCTCCTACCTCCACTGATACTCTAAAGTATCAGTACCCCAATTTGCTGGCAACGAACCCCCTTCTTCTAATATCTGAACCTGAGTTCAGTTTCTCACACCAAGACAGTGCACCACCACTGTTACTCAATACTTCCCTTTGGAACACCCAA
Organism: Iris macrosiphon; assembly: GCA_036927795.1. NCBI lineage: Eukaryota > Viridiplantae > Streptophyta > Magnoliopsida > Asparagales > Iridaceae > Iris > Iris macrosiphon. The sequence continues at coordinate 351,253,111 of JAYESA010000004.1, forward strand.
TCTCTCTCTTATATACCCCAACCTTCATCCTTGCCACTGCTCTGAATCTCCCCCAAAAGCTTACTGTACAACCATGTACAACTATAGCAGTACACACTCTTCTCATAAGCTGCTACCAATAATTGACATTTCCCCATATACCTGGAATAGAACAGTATGTACACTGCTTGTTAAAAGTGTTGCAGTACCTCTACTCTACTCTTTCTTGTTTCTAGTTGGTCTGCACATACCTGGTACTTGATGTTCAAGGCAGTGCATAATGCACTGCCTACTCCCCCCCATAATCCTACCTGTTGTGCACTCGACACGGGCCTATGGACTGGAACCTGAGTCCCCCTCTCCTTATCCCAACTGTTGTTGCTCAATCCCCTTATGATGCAACTGCTACTTGCATTAATCCTACTTTCCTTTCACTTGATTTCTGCTGCTACTACTCTGTGATATTGACCTCTCAACCCGAGCACAGCCTAGGGATACTTCTACCCCAAACACACATTGGTTGCTGACTTGTACCCAATCTCAAGCCCATGCATACCTATCCTTACTGCATACACTTGTTTCCCTGATGCACTGCACACCAGAGTGCATCACCACCACTGTCACTCCCACAGACTCGTGCATGCTGCTCACTATAACCTCAAGTTTCTCATCCCTGATTGCACTGTGAACATCCCCCACTTGCGCCCAATACAGATCTGCACAACTCTCAACCACACAAACACTACACTACTTATACATACCTATATGCACACACACACACACACACACACACACACACACTATAAGCATTCAACCAAACACTTGGCATGCAAATGCGATACTCTATGATACGCACCCAAATGGAATACCAAAACCCCAAATTCATAACCAATACCCATTATATATACCAATTACATATATACATGACTATAATAAGAATTACAGAAAAATTACACAAATCCTCCAAAAGAATCCCGTATCCTACCGTATCACAAGTTAGTATGATTGTCACTCCCCGTTTCTGATATACGTATTTGGAACATATTTTTATTTTAGCATAGTTGCATGTGCAGGAGACTAGACCCATTCTTTGGTTTAACCTGGTTCATGCTTTATTTTGTGGGTTGGTTCAACTCATGAGAGTCTTTGGTTCAACCCTCAAACCTTAGCATATATAAACCAATATTTTATTCTCTCTCTTCACTTCTTCATGTCTTCCTCTTTCTTTAGCTCTCTCTCCCCATTTCATAGGCAAGTACATCTTGCATGAGAAATGAAAAAACTCTCAATATTATTGTTCCATTATGTTTATTATGTGTTTCTAAGCACTTTTAGTTCTTGGAGTTTTTCTGTTTTGATGGATAGATTAGTGTAGATCTATATTTCTAACTTATGCTTTTATTAGGTTTCATGAGTTTTTTTGGTTTTGATCTATTAAACTTGTGTCTTTGAAAACCAATTTTGCTACATGTTAGATCTTTCGATTTAGAGCATTTTGGCTTTTGGTTCACCTGATTTGGACTTAAAATGAGATTTATTTGAAGAAAACAAGATTTCAGTTTTGAGAATTTTCGCAATGGCTGAACCTGCTGTTTGAAAAGACAAAGTCTTCATACAGCCAGCGAGCTATGCGGCTAAAAGTGCTATGCGGCCCGAGAGAGTTATGCGGTTGAACTCTTGTCGCATACTGACAGCATGCGTCCATCCTGTTGGATGCATGACTGCTGATCTACACAAGTGTCCTTGAAAACTTCGTGCATTCACTCGCTGAACGAATGAGAAATTCGCTAAGTCCAAAAGACTCTCCATGCGGCATCGAACTCCATGCGACATCGAACTTATGCGGCAAGCATAGCATGCGGCCACCTTCCCTTGGACGCATGACTCTGAACTTTGGCGCATCATTGGCGCATATTTCTTGGGTTTTGTCTTTTCTTCCTAACACACTTTATGTCACATCACACTTTTTTGTCACATCACTGACACTTTATTTATTTTTCGTCGCTTCATCACTTATCCCGAGGAGTAAACCTTAGCCCTGACTTCATGCAACATGACTCTATGCGGCCAGGATTGTCATGCGGCCTGACTCCTTATGCGGCTAGGATTGTTATGCGGCCTAGAGATCCATACGGCCCTGCTTGCTTGATCGAATATTTTCTTGATTCATGTGACCCAATGTTTAATTGGTAATTGGATTCGAATACTGTATCCGTGCTGATACTATTATTGCTTGATAATTATTCATATTTTCATGTGCGTCGATGTGCGACACATCGTGTCATGTGTTAAGTGATTATATTTGGGTTGTGCATCGAGAATGCCTCCAAATTCCTTAACGCGTGATATTATAAATATGAACATTGTTTCTCCAGCACGGGCATGATAAGAGAGTCGAACTACCAAAGCATGGCTAGGATATTTGATTGTATGAATGTTGCATACACGCTCGGGTGAATCCAGATTTGACTTCCATGAATTCGTATCTAGCGTGTCCGTACCTTGTACGCCATCTTAAGAAAAATCCTTGTAACGTCCCAGTCCCAAAATACATAGGACCAGGAATACGCAACATGCCAGCTACGCAATCGACCAAACTCTGGTCTGACTCGAATACGTATAAGCTGTATAATAAGTGTCACTAACTAAACAATCCAGTAAATGTAAACATCTAAGTCTCAATCCATAATGAACACAAGTATACAAGAAAGAGCTGCATGTGCTAAAGTCGGCCGTCCAATAACACACAAAACTGAATAGACTCGAGAAGAAATAAGTCTACAAAAACTAGGCTACAACAGCAGATGAATAATCAATATGAATAAAGTAACCATAATGCCGGTAGAAATGATATGAGTACCTGGTACCAATGCCCGCAAGACAAGCAACTCCATCGGCAACTCCAAATGCTCCGTAATCGTCTATGCTGCAAAACTGGCAGGGGACCAGGTCCTCAGAGGGACGTAACAAGGTACAAAAATACAGCATGCCAAAGTACAACAGAAAGTACAAGTGCAACGACGGTGTAATCTAGCATAACCACCTAAGTGAGACACAGTTTGAAGACAATGTTCGACGTGTGGGCTGTCCAAAATAAAATCATAGCTCCGAAGACAGAGACACACGGGGCGTACCGTAGCTCCGAGCACAGAGTCACAAGGGTGATACTACTACTCCGGATACAGAAATACTACATCAACAGGACATATATATATATATATATATATATATATATATATATATATATATATATATATATATATATATATATATAAAGCGCGTGTAGAGGAGCCCAAACGTCTAGTAACTGTCTTCCCATTTCCAAGCGCTCAACGATTGTGCGCTGAACCTGAACCTCTATCTAGCAGTCTCTTCGCACATAAGTAACTATCAACAAACACGACCCTAAGGTCGTCCTAGTCTCCAGTCATGATGTCAGTATCAGGATACAGAAAATCTGGCACGATAATAGTGTAAGAATGTGTCCTAGGGTTACAATATACACAGGTACGTACATCGAGGTATTATGAACATCTAGCATTCGTTACGAGACGTTACGATGAACGTCTGCACCCGGTTGTGATCCGGACGCGAAGTAACGATCTTAATCAAACACGCGCACAATGTACATAATGAAACAATAAATATCTGGTAACTGAAATACAGGGTGGCAAGGTACACTTGCCTGCGTTCGGTTGTTGATGACGAAAATCTGGTACCACGTCCAAGTCCGCAGGTCCCGTAGTACCTAGAGACGAGATACAAAATCAATCAATAAACTATCATGTGGCAAACATGGATGTGACATACGTCTAAACAAATGCTCAGACTCAGCTACAACTCATAGGGACACGACGCTAGAGGGTTGACCAAGGTTGACTAATGGTACGTTACATCATATCAAATTAATCATCTGTACAATATCATCAAACCCAACCTCAATCTTACTATATTCATCACAATATTCAGTTAATCAAACCCTGATCAAATCCTCAGACATATACAATCTTTCCTATTTTTCAATAAAACTGCTACGTAGTTATGTTCATCATTTTTCATCAAACATCAATGAATGGCTATTGGTTCAACATTACACACTACTACACAACAATCACCTGCTCCTCAATTTTCATCAGTGTTTCCTCATTAAAATATTAGCTCTTAATATTAATCAATGCTTTGATATCACAACGTCATTTCATAATCATTTAAATGCATACTTAATATCAAACCCTACTCAAAGCATTAAACATAAACCCTAATTATTAACCTTGTATTTTACCACCAATGTATATAATTCATAACCCCAACCCATGAATATTAAAGCCTTCAAAACTCTAAACTCTCAACTTAGCACTTAATCATCAATCATATATAACATTATTAAACCTAACATCTCTCATGCAAATATATAATCGTAACTAGATCTATATTACACTAAAACCCTAAACTTATGCACAAACATAACCCTAACTAAGTAAGTTACACATATAAACCATAAACAAAATATAAAGCTTCACTACACAAGGAGAGGGGAGGGTTCACCTTAGCGGTGTGGTGGCCGTCTCTGGCCGGAGTAGGCTGAGGTGGTGGAGTCGAGGTGGTGAGGGTGGTGTAGTGTTGTGCAGAGGTCAGGGAGGATTTCGGCCGGAGTTGGTGATGATGAAGACGATGGTGGTGGTGGGACTGTCGGTGGGTTGTCGACGCTGGCACGTCGGAGAAGAGGTGGACGGTCGAGGGGCGCAGTGGCGTAGAGGAGAAGGTAATGGTGGTCGTGGTGGTGCTGTGAAGTCAGCGGGGTGGTCGTCGACTGGAAGTGCGGAGGGGAAAGTCAGGGTTCGTGGCAATGGTGATGCTGGTGGTGTTGGTGTGTGGTGGTGGTGGCACGGGGATGGCCGAGGGGTGGTGGTTGACTGGAAGTGGCCGAGGTGGCACAACGGGTGGCGGCACGGGTGGAGAGGTCGTGGAGGTGGAGGTGATGGTGCTGGAGTGGAGTCAGTGGCGAAACCGCGGGGAGTGGCAGCACTGGTGGCGTGTGGTGGTACTGGTGGAGGCGGCTGGAGGTGAAGCTCGGCCGGGCTTGGCTTGGCTTGGCCGGAGTTGTGTTTCTCAAGGAAGAAGAAGAAGAAGAAGAAGAAGAAGAAGAAGAAGAAGAAGAAAGGAAGAAGAAGAAAATTATTCGGTTGAGATTTTAAGGAGGGAGGAGAGAGAGAGGGGGTGGGATTTCCCAAGTTTGGGGATTAGGGCCTGCTTGGGAAAGAGTGTAGGAAGAGATGTTTTATAGGGGAAAGATGATGTGAGTGTGTGGTTGGGGATGCTCCAATTTGAATGAATGGTGAGGATTTCATATGGAGAAAATTTCTCATCCAAATGAGAGAGAGTGGGGATGTCTTGACCGGTCAATGAGATGGGCTTCTTCATTTGGTCTTGACCAATAAGGTTATGACACCTATTGCAATAATTGCAACTAAGCCCCTTAATTTTGGGTATTTGCACAAACATATGAAATGATGAATTTTTTTTGGGAGAAATGGTGTTTGGTGTTTTGTAGGGTGAGGGGGTGTTGTGTGTTTTGCATGGGCTTAATTAAAGGGGTATTGAAATTAAATTGGGATTAAAATAGAATTAGTCAAAGTTGGTATCCCTAATTTAATTAGAATAAAAATGTCATGTGCTCTTAAATTAAATGGGGGCACATGGGATCTCAATTGGGAGTGACACAAAGATCATGAATGGTGTAGGCTTGGTGTCAGTCTTGGACCCTTTAATTGGTCCGGCTCAACGGGTTGAGTTGGTGTCTCAAAATTTGATGGCAACGACACAGGTGTGCGACACATGATTAAATATGGATTTCGGTTACGAAAAATTGTGCAATTAAATTAGAGCACAAGGAATTATGATTTTGAGTGACGAAAAAGTCCAGCGCCTAAATTGGCGTGTCAAGTCAAGAGTGCAACAATCTGTTGGAAATTATGGGCTGATGTTGGGCTCTGAATATTTTAACAACGGTAGGGTGCACCAAGGGTTTAATTAAAGAATCAGACATCTGCATCCTTAATTCTAAACCTCAAACATCTGCTGCTAAACCAAAATTTTCTAACCCAAAACCAGACTATCTATAGAAATAAATGAGGGGATTTACAATCCTCATGTGACCACGCCTTAAGATTTTAAATACAACCTAGGGCTAATTAGTTAATGAAAAGTGGTAGTAACCTTTGGAGGGAACGGTATTCCGAGATCATGTCAACGAACCTTTCCACAGAGATTCATTTCGAAGTGAATTGTGGGCTGGCCACCACAGATACTGTATATCATCTGCCTTAGTGGAGTGTTGTATCTAACTTATTATAATATCGAGCCACTGTTTCAATATAGGAACATTGGAACCGCTAATACCGTATTTTTAGTACAGTGGTCCTATGGGGGACTGGTACATCTTGTAAGTGCTTGTTTTATTATATTGGTTTGGTTAGCTCATGTTCGGCACTGGCGTGATCTGAGGATACTTATTATGCATTATTCTGAGATAACCTCAGACTCCACAAAATAGCAATCCGTACAAATGATTAGCCGAATATAAGAAATAGAATTGTTTGTGATTGTATTAATTCAGCTAGTATCCTATGGAATGGATTATCATAGTGTGAGGGTTCAACCCTTGTCCTTATTTGGTTGTAGGGTTGAGCCTTAACGCTAGGATATGCCATGGACCTAAGTTACGACACTTAACCTATGTAATATTATATTATTTTTCTTGGGTTTTTATTTCTCTATTTCGTACTTTCTTTGTGGTACTTGCTATTTGGGGTCTAACCCCACTGGTTTTGCATGGCCAGATTTTGAGCCAACACCTAAGGATCCAGCGTTCCTTCCCCCAACTCATGACGCGCACCAGGACTATGGGGGATAGCGAGTGGGTTTTTTTTTCTTCCCTGCTCGTCTTGCACAATTACTTCTTTTGGGCATTTAGCCACCTGCACCTGTTAGCCGGCTCGTCTGGACATTATTTTCCTTACATGATTGTATTAAATCAGACTACAACTGAATCACTGTCATGAACTTTTTTTACTTTTCCATCTTCTTAATTTTGCACAGCTGGACTCCAGAACATTTTGAGAAAGCATTTGGGACGCCTTATTGCTTATTATACATGCTCTATGCTTACTGTTTCTTGTTTGAATGATTGAGACATAGAAATTATTGACCATAGGAGACTTGATTGTAGCATGTACCCCCTTGTCTTATATAGCCGTGATCGACGTACGATGTATAGTACCTTGTACGGGGTAGCTGGCCATGTCCGTCTCTCTATTTCGATACTGTGATGTGACAATGATACACTCTACTCGTGTCCAATTGTGGATACGCATCTAGTTCCATAGGCTCAATCTAAGTCTAATTAGATCTAATTGATCTTATGACACACGCACACTTGATGTGTCAATTTCAAATTTTTTCAAATTGGGAATAAAAATCTATGTAGAAACCACAATACAAGTCATATGAACCTAGTTCTTGCTCGTATGGATAGATCTAAGCCAATGGAGGTTTCCTAATGGTCAAATGCATGAATTAGAGTCTAATTATGGAGGTAATTCAGAATTTACCTATTGGGAGATGGATTTTCAATGAATCACTCAATTGGACATGATCCAGACACAAGCTCCTTGCCAATTTCTCCTTCTCCAAGTGCTCCTTGCAAACCAAACTCCAATGCTTCTTAATTATTGAAAATTTAGAGAGAATGTGAGTGAATTGGATGAATTTGGTGGAGGGATGAAGTAATTTATAGGGAAGAACTAAATTGAGGATCTAAATTTGGAATGAACTAATAAGAGGAGAGAGAGTGTCTCCCCCCCCTCATATGGCCGGCCCCCTCTACCCCTTCTCCAAGTAATCCATAATGACTACCATGCCCCCACTAGTTAGTTAAAATATTTAATTATGAGGGCTATATTAGGAAGCTTCTAATTTTTCATGAACTAATCTAATCTCCTTAATTAATTAATTAAGAAAAATGTCTAATTGGGCCTAGTCCAATGTTGGGCTCAATGGGTCATGACAAACTACTGGGTCAACTAATGACAAGTGTAAATAACAATAGGCTAGCCCACTAACAACAAATAAATAAATAGCACATCATAATATAATTAATTACTAGCATAATATATAATATTAAATTACTAACTATTAAATATGCTAATGACAAAAATACTCTTATCTAGAAATGTGGTAGTTACAACTCTGTTCAGAATGAACGAAGCCGTTAGCGCAGCTTCTCCCCAAAAGCAGTTTGGAAGACCCGCAATTAACAGCATAAAGTTTATCATCTCTGTCAATGTCTTGTTCTTCCTTTATGCTACTCCATTTGATTGAGAAGAATACAGAGAAGATGTCTAATTGACGATTCCATGTTTTTGCAGAACGATGCAAATTCAATAGACCTATACTCTCCGTCTCGATCACTTCTGAGTCTCTTAAGTTGTTGTCCAATTTGACGTTCAGCTTCAGCCCTGAACTCCTTAAACTTCTCGAATGCTTCGTCTTTAGACTTGAGCAGATAGACGAACGCATACTTTGAGTAGTCGTCGATGAAAGTAATGAAATACTTCATCTCGGCCTCTGTGGAGAACTATTTGAAGTCATAAATATTTGAGTGCACCAACTCCAGAATATCTGTACTTCGGTTTACCCGTTTGAACGATTTTCTTGTGATCTTTGTCTGCGTACAGACCTGACACTTATCCACCTCCTTACCCCTACATTTGGAGATAAGTCCTAGACTAGACATCTTGTTTATCCTCTTACAATGAACATGTCCTAGTCTATTATGCTATAACTCAAGAGAATAACCAGAAGAAGAGGCTGCATTAATGGTAATGGTAGGAGTTACAAGTTATAGTTTAAACATTCCTTCGGTACATAAAGCCTTTCCGAAGTATGTTCCTTTATAGGACATTATCATCTGGCCGGCATTGATGTCCATCCTCAAGCCTGCATTGCAGAGCAGACTTCCTGAGATCAGGTTCTTGGCTATCACTGATAAATGGTTCACATCCCGAAGAGTCAGCGACTTCCCCGAAGTCAGATTCAGTACCGCTGTCCTGATCCCATGTACTTCAGCTTGTGACTTGTCCGCCATCATAACTTTCTCAAATGTAGGTCTTTAGGTGGTGAATAACTCCTTCTTTGAGCAAACATGGCAGGATGTGCCAGTGTCCACCCACCAGTCAGTGTCGACGCCAGCCGTAGCAACCTACGCAATAATGGCAACCTTTTTAGGCTCACCTTGCTCTTTCTGTTTGGACTTGTATCTGCAGTCTCTGCTGAAGTGGCATTTCTTGTCGTAGTTGAAACAAGCCCCATCGTTCTTAGGCTTTGGTTTGAACGATGCTGACTTCACCTTCAGATGGTTGAAATCATTTTTCTTGTTGTGAGAAGCCTTCTGCTTGAACCAAGTTGGCCTTTCCCAAATGTTTGGACAGTGTGTCAACTTTGTTTTGAGCCCTCAACTCATCTTCCATATGGATATTGTGCAGTAGTTGATCAAGACTCACCTCCATCTTCTTTTGGTGTACGTCTGAGATAAACTTGCTCCAACCAGATGAGAGCTTGGCAACAATACCTTCCATGACGAAAAAGTCGACCAAGGGCTGGCCATAATCCTCAAGTTTTTGACGCAACTTGAGAAATTCCTTTACTTGAGACAACATCGTCTTGTCGTCCTCAAATCGCATCTTCCATACTTTTTTCGTCACATGGATCTTGTTGCGGTTCTCATCCTCCTTGTAATATTTTTTCAGAGCCTTCCGGACGACCTTTGCATGGCCCGTCTTACTGTATGACTCCGCCAGAGTATCTTCCAGGGAGTTAAGAATCAGCAATTTGCAGAGGTTGTTGTCTCTCCTCCACTTGTTCTGCTTAGCTCTTGCATTTGCAATCGTCCGAACAATAACATCATCACCCTCCGAAACAACATGCTCAGGATCTGTCAACACGTAGTCCACATCTACGAGTTGGAGATTAAGACTGACCTTTCTCTTTCAGACGTTGTAATGCTCCCCGTCAAACTTCTTAAGTTTGTTAAAACTTGTGTCGAGAAGACTAAACTGTTGTTCTCCATCTTACTTGGATTTTGCTTTGAGATTGTTATTGTTGGGGGGCTTAATCAAAGATGGTTGAACCAGAAGTTGAAGTCGAGATCAGGAATTCACACAAAAGTTTTCTCACTGATGAACCTCGATTCTACCGAACAACTAATAATATGATTTTGATTACAACTTGCTTACAAGATAACAAAAGAATCAAAATAAATAAACTACTCGTTCTTCCTTGCAATCGTATTTGCAGACAAACAGAACAAAGTTACAACATAAAGAAGAGAAGAGGAAGAAGAAACTCTGCTTGTTGGGGTGATGAAGATCACCATTGCTCAAAGCAAGATTCGTCCCACATGATCTACTTTCAGGAACCAGCAAGTTCACGAAGAACTTCTGGAACGCTCGTTGTCACCTCCTGCTTGGACTCCCACGAACTTCCTGGACTTTAATGGCGGCATCAGCAACTCTCTTTGTCTCCTCTATTTCGAAGTAAGTTCTCAATGGAGGCACGAAGAAAGTATTAATAGAGGAGCCAAGCTGTCCATTAGTTACGGAAAGATATGAGCAAAATAACAACAAATCCCACAAAGATAGGCACGAATTAATTCAAATTCCACAAAAAATGGATCTGAATAACTAATCATATCTTTCCATAACCGTTCAAATATATCTGATAGTAGCGGCCACGCAAGCAACCGCTCATGCGGCAGCATATGCGGCCGGACATGCGGCAGCACATGCAGCAGCGCATGCACTCACGCATAACTGAGCGCAAGCAGCAACGCATGCACTCGAGCATAACTGAGCACAAGCGCCATGCGCCGATGCTGACGTGCTAAGTGCGCCAACAAAGCGTCACTTTGTGCCCTTGAGCCCGAATCGCTTTGGGACTTAGCTCCTATGGAATAAATTCCAAGAGCATGACAAAAAACATAAATGCTTTCATTGAGAAGTTAATCCTTTTTCCTCCTAATAAAACACTCTCACATGGCACCCATGTGCCCCACAACACCTCATATGTACACCTCAACTTATACAAAGTATTATATTGAAATATCCACTTGGTGGTGTAGCCAATATTGGACTATTTTTCATATATATAAATGAAACAACACCAACAATCCAAATATAGCAGGTGTTTGTTTGAAACTGAACTCTTATTCTAGTCTCGTTATCCCTCAACAAAATCTACGATGCGATGCTTTGCAATTTGCAAAGGAGGAATAAACTGAGAATTTTCATGGTTAGCATATGCAATCAATCTATCCCAATTTTAGGGAGTTTGTTTGGTGTTGTCTAATGATGTTCGAGTTAACCCAGCTTGAGAAACAGAGGTTCATTATATATACAATTAGGAGTGAACGTTCGGTTTATTTGGTATCAAATGAATCAAAATAGCCAAAACCGAATAAACTGAAATTCTAAAAATCCAAAACCGAAACCGAACTGAAATTAGCCAAATCGAATAATCAATTCGATTTATTCGGTTGAAATATTTCTATTATTTAATGGATCGCGTCCAATGTTGGGATCATAGTTAACTTATATTAAAAATTATAATTTTTATACACACATTTATTTTATTTCAAAGTTGTGTCCAAAGTTGGACACTAGTTGTCAAATTATCAAAGTTGGACTTCAAAACACATACATATAATTTTTGTTTTCAAAATATACACATTTCTAATAAAAAAATATGCATAAATTTGAGAGTATTTATATAATTGCATGTCTTATTTAGTTTTCGGTTTTTGACCCAAACCGAAATCCACAACCGAATATTTTTTGTTAGTATTTTCAAAACCGAACCGGACCAAATCGCTTATTCGGTTCGGTTAGATTCAGTTTTCGTTCCAAAACCGAAAAATGCTCACCCCTATATACAATACTCTATTACATGCAAAACTTTTTTGAAGGGGAGATACAGATACAGAAATGACAACTAAGAATGCTAGGTATGCAGTATGAAAAGCAGGTTGAACAGAAGACCAACTGCTTTAGTAAGCAGATTCAGTTAAAAATAAATAAATCAATATGATCTCAAAAATCAAAAATGCGAAAAGTACATCAGTAACAAGACGCCTGCAACCATATGTCAAAGTACACAATCTAAAGAGCTATATTAGTATTGGACCAGTTCATCCAAACACTTGAACAGTGGATTGAGGATCTTATTTTCTTCATAAATCAAGTGAAATCATAAAGATATATTAAACCTAATTGCACATAACTCAAAAGAAAATAACATATACATATTGTTGTCATTTCTTATGGTTCTGTGAGTAGATACTCAAATACAGTACAGCAATCTACCATATACAAATTTCTAGTACCCGGCTACAGTTCACTCATTAGCTCTCTAATATGTACATAATCTCAGAAGGAGAGGTTGAATTCAGTAAGAATTAGCGGTGTATTAATATACCTGCGGTTGAGCTAGACAGCCATTTCAGCCTGGAGAGCAGCCAGCTCATCTACATCATTGTTGGTTGCTTTTTGGGGGGCACTGGGAGCGGATGTTGGTGCTGCAGGTAACGTGGAAAGTGGCTGGAGTTGTTCTTCCAATTCTTCTCCTTCAAGTTCTTCAAGCTCAGCCTCTAGTTCATCCTGGTTGACATTTATACTCTCAATTAACAACTAAGGCCATTCATCTTAACAAGGCTCAGCTATAACAAAATAAATTTGTAGTATCTTAGTATATATACTAAATTACTTTATATGAATTGAGCTTTTATGCTATAAAAAGGAGCCATAATTTTATTGCAAACTACAAAACGGGTCATTTGAACTAATTTCATGCCCTCGTTATCATTTTATAACACCTAACATATGATGCTTAATTCCCCATCTTTGGGTTCAGTAATCAGAAGCTGGAAGGGGTTCTAGGTAGCAAGATATTCATTTGTGTAAGAGAATCAAGACCTAGAAAAGAAGAAAGCCTTGTTATGACTTATATGACACCTAACCCATCAAGTTATCAACAAAATCAAAAGGTTCAACTATTTCAGAATTCCTATCTTCAGATTCAGTAATTAGAATTAGGAAGTTCTATGTAGCAAGATATTCATCTGTTTAGAGATTCAAGACCAATAATAACACCACATCAACCACCTCAAAAGGTTCCGACTTTTTTAGAATTCCTATATTTGGATTTGATAATTAGAAACAATCTCAAAAGGTTCAACTATTTCAGAAGTCCTATATTTGGATTCAGTAATCAGAAACTGTAAGATTCTAGGTAGCAAGATATTCATATGTGAAAGAAGAAGAATTGGTATTATTCGATTGAGTTCAGAAACTATCACATTGAGGCCTTTATATTAAGCTTACAAACATGAGTAACTGGAAAGAAAAGTAAACCCTAAACTAGACCCCTAAATACTAAAAATGAAAAAACAGGTCATGATTTGACCTAAAATAGGACCAAATGGACATACTTCTTCGAACTAAAAGAATCTAAAAAGATTGAATAAACACTACCAAAAATAGCCTACATCTTTCTACAATCTGATGTGAGCTTCATCAATAATAAATAGTTATCGACAAAAAATTTACCACATAGGGATTAGGCCTATGCATATCCACTTTATTACAAATAACAACCTCACTAGCACTTGACATTTAAGTGTGGACTTTTCAGAGTGGCTTTACGTGCCGGGAGAAGATGGCCAAAAATCTACTTTGGGATCATATTTAGTCATCATGGTGGGGTTTAACTCGGATAAAATTTTGTTCACGTGCATTAGGACTTAAAACTAAAACTTCTTCACTTTTTCTTTTGGTCCACACAGCAACTTCATTTTCTTTGTTAACAAGTTTTAAGTTACTTAGCAAGAGAATAATCTATAATTGTATTGAAATTCTGGTGAAACTAGGTATCTATGATTTAGATGTTGTATGAGAACTATAACACAAAGAAGAAAGAAATTAATATGAGACAGGGGCATAAAAGGTACCTCATCAAAATCAGCTGTTGCGCCCACTGGTGTGGCTAGAGCCTCCTGTATCTGTTTCATGTTTTCAGCATGTTCCTCCACTTGTTCCATGGTCTTCTCAATCTCTTCGACACTCCTGCATCAATATCACCAGGTACAAAAATTAGTACATTCATGAGTCATGTTCAGCTATAATGCACGTCGCTTATTCAGGAGAAAGAAGAAACACAGAAGTTTCAAAGGAGTCATAACAGTATATACTGAATTAACCTACACCCAACTGCCATTTAGGTTTTACGACATGCCTACCTTGGCTGAGATTTTGGCACCAATACAGAAGGTTGATGCCAGAACAACAGCTGGAAAAAAAAAAAAAACTTTGATACTTCTTTCGTGGAGCTCTCTTTTATGCTCCATACCTGAGCCCATTCGTATTAGAGAAGGCTTGGATGATGATGATGAAGTTTATTGTTTGATCTTGTTAATCTTTAGAGATCTTAAATTGCATCCATCTTTATGTTTCCCTTCCTAGAAATCCACTTCCTTTTTCTCTAGCCTCTTCTTCAGAACTCCAATTACAAACCAACCCGATATGACATAAAGTGGGTCCAGGTTAGTCCTAACCAGGTTCAGATCATATTTAGCCCAGGCAATACTTAGATTAAACAGGACAGACTCGGGTCAGACTTCCCAAAACCTGACTTGCCACAATTAATTACTTATTCAATTATCTCCACCAATTATTACCCAACTCATAGATGACTTGTTTTCTCGTACTAGTACCAAATATCGGGTAAGTAAATTAGGATAGTAGGTTAATCAGGTTGAAGAAACAACTAATGGTTGGATTAAATTTAAAGGGCTGATCTATTGGCTACTGAGTTTGGTGAGTCGGTCAGGTCATTACTAGTCCAAGTAAGAACTCCGAGCTTGTGTCAGCTATCAAAAGTTTGTATTTTCAGAAACAATGATAGCCAGCAAGTGGGCACAGTGCAGAATTACGTGGTTGACCAAGTAAAGTTTTGAGTTTGATTCATGTTGCTTGCATTAGGTTGCTTTACCAAACCTCACCAGTCCTCAAGGGAGCAAAAATAGGTGCCTTGTTCATCTCATCAGACCTGACTCACCTCAAACCACATGAGACAAATTCAAGTAACTAGTTCATAATAAATCAGGTTCGTGTTACACAATTTTACCCAATGCATAGGTCTTAACAGACCTGAAGACAAGGCTGCCGACCTATTGCCTACCCTTTTACACCATCCCACGTGGTGGTGATTCTGCACCAATGTTCGCCACCACGAGTAAGGATGTGTAAGAGCTTTTCTTTTCTTTTTCTTTTTTTCTTTCTTTCTTTTTTTTCATATACTGAATAGTATAGAACTTATATGGCAAGTGGGAGATCTGATCAATAAGGGCAAGTTACCAATCCAAGAAAATGGTATATGTTATCCATATTTACTAAATCAAAGCCAACTGGTGATAAAGGAAGCAAAAGCTTACAAAGAATGTTGCAAGGACTTAACAGCAGCTGATCCAGTTCTTAGAGCATCTATGGTATCTGTTGTCGCTCTTGCACCTTCAAGCATAATCATCTGCACCAAAGGCATACTGTAAATTTAGAGAAACAGTTTGCCATATTAAAACTTTCAAAGGCATGTGAGCAAATACTCTCAAAAGCATCATAATATACCTGATCATGAACCCGCAACTGAAAATTTCCCAGATGTTCTATTTGTGTTTCATACAACTTTTTCTTCTTCAAACATTGAATAGCAGCTGCAAGAAAGCAACCCGATGTGGTGTTCAGTTAACAGAGAAAGTAATTATTAGTATGTCTAGGACATATAAAGCGGTTATCACTTGCTAAATTTTTCATTGAGAGGAATGGATGGCCCGAATTTCATTTTTTTATTAATATGTATGGTATGACTTTATTATCATTAGCGTCACAGATTCACCATCCAATCCACTTTCACCAATGTAGTGGTGATGAAGCACAAGTCTAATGGGAAGACTCTGTGGAGAATAAAACAACACAAAAACAACCACCCTTGATTGATCTCAATTCTTCCCTTAGTTGTGCTCCTTCGCCCACCCCATTTTGAGGAAAACAAGCTGCCCATCTGATGTCAGCTCCCGATTAGAACTTTCTACTGAATTATACATGAAAGTAGTCAAAACATTTTAAGTAGAATTGGAATGAATTTGGCCCAAGCTATCACATAAAGATCTGCTAAATGGTGTTGAAACAAAAGGTTAATAGCAAATGCAAAGAACAGTATTTAGTAATAACCGGTTAGTTATGTGCACAATAAAGAAGGTAGAATATCACAATACAAAGAACAAAACTACGGAGGCTGTTTTCAAAATCTTCAATACCCTCTTACCGCTAAGCTAACAAAAATTCCTAACGTGATTATGCCACAACAGATATTTATTTAAGTAAAAAGAATTGTATTACAAAAAAGTACAATCTCATACCTTTCTTATTTTTAGCTTTTGTATAATCCTTAGCCTTTTCAATCTCAACCAAGATTTTTTTCTGAAGGACAGACTCTTTCTTTTCCAACATTTCAAGAGTCTGGGACATAAAAGTGACCATAAGTTACAACCTAGAAGAAAAAGAAAAAAAAAACTGCATATAAAAAGGAAACGATTCAGAGATATAATATAAATGAAGTACGGAACTTATAAGTGGTGATCATTCGATAAAAAAGCCCCCCGTCTATTAAAAAATTGCGGTAAAATTGACCCATTCAAAATCTTTCTCACGAGACACCAGACAAAAAATATGGATCAAATATATACCAGCAGTTGTTAGCCATAATCAAAATAGTCCTCAAGACCTGCCCACATACTTTGAGCATAATTTTGGTCTAATTTCTGAGATTATGTTATTGAGTAAAGGGACACAACATTAGTAAAAGTTGTTACCATAATTGAGGCTAATAATACCTTTTCCTCATAATAGTACATGTAAAAGAAGCAGATATAACATGTGACCACAATAACCAGATCCAAAGAAACTTACTCCAACACTCCATTCTGATATTTGTGCAAGCTCACCAATGAGACACTCATAACTTTATAAGTTACTAACAAACTTGTCCTGCGTGGAGATCTCTGATGTTATAAAAATCAGTGGTTCTGCATGAGAGATGCGGTTCGAACAGCGAGAACCTTCCACTGAGAACGAAGACCTACAAATCGATCTGGGCGACGAATCCTCCCCTAAACCGATCTTCATCAGCAAGAGTCTGTCTGATGGGGATCGGGAATCCCTGCTACAGCTCGTCAGGGAATACATCGATGTCTTCGTCTAGAGTTACGAAGACATGTCGGGACTGGACCCCCAAATTGCGGTCCACAAACTTAACATATTGCCGAACGCTAAGCCAGTCAAGCAACAACAACGGCGGTTTCGGCCAGACATCATGAACACATCGAATCTGAAGTCAACAAACTGATAGCTAGTGGCTTCGTCCGCGAAGAACAACATCCGGATTGGGTAGTCAACATCGTACCCGTCGTCAGGAAGAATGGAAAGATCCGGATCTGCATTGACTTCCGCGATCTAAACGCGGCATGCCCTAAGGACGAGTTCTCCCTTCCGATCACAGACATAATGACCGACAACACTTGTGGCTTCGAGCACATGTCCTTTATAGACGGATTCTCAGGATACAATCAAATCAAGATATTTCCTGACGACGAGAAGCACACATCGTTCTGAACGCCGATAGCAGTATACTGTTAAACAGTCATGCCCTTCGGTCTGAAGAACGCCGGTGCTACATACCAGCGAGCTATGAGCACAATCTTCCGTGAACATCTACGCAAGACGGTGGAGTGTTGCGTTGATGACATCGCCGTCAAGAGTCGCTTCAAAGATGATTACCCCCGGGAGTTGAAGACTGTGTTTGACCTTATGTGTGCGCACCAGCTTAAGATGAATCCCACCAAATCCTTCCTATGAATCTCCAATGGCAAGTTCCTGGATTTTGTCATAACTTCGAAGGGTATCCACGTAGACCCTGACAAGACTAAAGCAATTCTTGAAATGCGCCCACTGAAGAACCTCAGAGAACTTCGTGGCCTTCAAGGAAGACTAGCATACATCAGGAGGTTCATATCAAACCTCTCTGGACATTGTCAGTCGTTCACTCAGCTTATGAAGAAGGGAGTCTCCTTTGTCTGGAACGAAGAATGCCAACGCACATTCGACGACATCAAGGAGTATCTCATGAACCTCCATGTTGGTGGCCCCAGTTGTGGGGAAGACCCTTCTTTCTATATGTACGGACAATGGATCACTCCCTCGGGGCTCTGCTAGCCCAGACAAGCGATGCAGGTCACGAACATACCATCTATTTTCTCAGTAGAATGATGGTCGGCGCAGAACACAGGTACAACCCCATCGAGGAGTGCCTCGCTCTAGTCTTTGCCATTCAGAAGATCCGACATTACGTGACAGGACAGACCATCTATGTAATCTCGCGAGTTGATCCTCTCAGGGTCCTTATGACTAAACCCAGAGCGCTCAACTATCGCCTAGCCACATGAGCAATACTGTTGTCACCATACAACGTGATATTTGTCCCGCAAAAGACGGTCAAAGGCCAATCATTGGCAGATTTCCTTGCAGTCCCCACTGTACCGAAAATCTCGAAGCTCTACGAGAAGATCCCAGACGAAGTAGCAGACTCAAACATGACCAAAAGCGTAGAAGCTGTTTGGCGAATGTTCTTCGACGGTGCTTCAAGAACAGGGCCCAAAGACGATATTGTCGATGGCGTCAGGATAGTACTGATCTTTCCACACGAACTGATCATCAACCGCGCTTACTCCCTCACAGAGCCATGCTCCAACAATGTGACCGAGTACAACGGTCTCGTCATTGAACTCCAACTCGCTAAACAAGTTGGAGTCGACTACCTGGAAGCTTACGACGATTCCAAGTTGATAGTCAACCAAGGCGGAGACGAGTACGAAGTCCGGAATGAAGACTTGATTCCCTACCATCAAGCCGCGCTTGGAATAATCTTCACCTTCGAAGGGTTCTTTATAGAGAACGTCCCTCGACTGTAAAATATCAAGGCTGACGTCCTGACTGGCCTCGCAACCTCTTTAGTTGTTCCAGTCAATACTCATGAACTGATCACCGTGGTCGGTCAAGAGCTGGTCTGTCCGAAGAACAACCTCTGTCTATGCCTGAGCTACTCAGTAGAGAGACAAGCACCGACTCCCAAGGCCGGAGACTCCCATTCATGACACGCAGTCTATGAAATTCCTCTCGAGAACCCAAAGGAAGCCACTTCCATCAGAAGACGTTCCCTCCGGTTCTATTACGATACGGCTACCAAAATGATATATCGACATTCCTACGACGACCTTTTGTTACGATGCCTATCGAATGCAGAAGCGAAGCAAGCTCTCTGCGAGGCTCACGAGAGGGTTTGCGGTGCCTATCAGCCCGGACCCAAGCTACAGGACCGTCTCCGGAGAATGAGTTATTATTGGTGTAAACCCCCTAATTTTCAAGAATTTTTAATTTGGATTTTTCATAATTTTCTGAAATTTTTTTGGGATTTTTTTATTAATTAAAACTAAGGTATTTTGAATTTAAAGGATTTTTAAATGTTATTAAATAATATTAAAATATTATAAAAATAATATTTTATGGTGTAAAATAAAAAATTAGACTTAGGGTAATTTTTCTGGAATTTATTGGACCCCGAACCTATTTTTAAAACCCTAAAAAAACTATTTTTAAAATTTAACCCTGAACCCGGTTCACTTGAACCAAACCAAACCAAACCCAACCCACTCAGCCTGCGGGTCGGATTCGGGTCAAACCCGTGACCCGAACCCGCAACCCGAATCCGCCTTCAGCCTCTAGCGGGTCGGGCCGGGTCTGCCCAAACCCGCGACCCGCCTCCAACCCGACCCCCCTCCTTCACCCCCATGAACCCCTCAGCCCGCGTCTTCCGGCGCTCCGCCCGGCTACGTCGCCTACGGCCCCGCTCCGCCCGGCCACGTCCTCCCCTACTCCGCCTCCTCCGCCACGACCCGGCGTCCCCCCAGCCCTAGCTGCCTATTTAAAGCTCCCCCTCCCCTCTCTTCTCCGGCCAGTGCCACCTCCACTACCCCCCTCAGCCGCAGCCTTCTCCCCGCCGCTGTCGACCCAGCCCCGCCTAAGCCGATGCTCGTCGCCGCCCTGAACCTCCTGAGCCCTCGCCGGCTACCTCCTCCTCCTTCTTCCCAGCGCCGCTGCCTCGCCGCTCATCGACAACCCCTCCCGACCTTCACCCTCCCCGAGCTCCGCCGTCCCACAGCTCCTCGAGCCGCCGGCCTACGCCCTAGCCGCCCGGCCTCCCCGCCGTGCAGCCTCGCTCCGCCGACGAGCCGACGACCCCAGCCCTAGCCGCAGCGCCGCCTCCGGCCAACAGAAGCCCTAACCTGGACTCGGACACTGGACTCGGACACGACTTGGACACGAAAAATTCAGACTTCACGGAGCCCTGTTCAGGTATCTCGTTCTCTCTCCTCGTTGACCCGTTTTCGATTCCATCTGTTGCATCGCGAACCCTGCGTGACCCTCTCGATGCCCGTGCAACCAGCTCGGTGTATCGCGTCTTGTGGTGATCGCGAACCGCGATCCAAATACAGAAAAACCAACGCCCTGTTTCACCCCGGAACTGAGTACGTCCCGCCAAACGAGACGACTTGGTCGCGTGCGGTCTTCACCGAAACGTGCGCGCCGTTGATACGGACGTGCGGGATTTCGCAGAAGTTGATTTGGATGTGCGTGCATACCGGAATCAACGCGTATCCGCCGACAACGTCCCGTATCCGTCTGTTCTGAATCTCGCTGTAATTTAGTGTACACACGTCGGATCGAGACGAAACTTGCGCCATCGGACTCGTAGCAATACGCTGGTCCTGTGACCCAAGTTTGGTTCGATTCTGAGAACGTTGACAAAATCGCGTATCGTGGGCCCCACATGCTCCACTTGACAGACGATTTTGTGAACGGCTCATCGGAATCCATTTCTGGAAGTTCCGTTGGGTTCGTATCATCGTTCCTGACCTGTTGACACTAAGTTTGACAGATTTGGAGGCCTTTGGTTCTGACACATTTTTCGGTGCAAAGCGGCCCACATGTGGACCCCGCTTTGACTTGAAAATGTCATTTTTGCCCTTGTGTCCAAATTGAACTCAAGGACAGGCGTTTCTAGCTGATTGATATTTTCTGGATCTGATGGTGATGTCTATTTCAGCAACCGGAGTACTGCCTACAAATCCCGCTGCTGCCAGAGCTACAAATAGAGCCGGAATCCAGGCAAGTGTACCTTGCCAAAATCCTGCAGTATTGTTACTTATTTTCTTGATTTAATTAATTGTTGTACATGCTTAAACCTAGGACCATGTGACTTACTTAGCTTCCGATTAATAGTCGGGTGCCAACACCGTACGTGGGGTTGTGTAAGGTCAACTAGAGATGGATATCGTGACATTTACATTCTCGTACTTGCCATATCAAGTACATTATACCCAGGACACTTGACACGAATCATGAGACAGAATCTTCCTGAAATATTCAAGGTGGTTCTGTATAGGATACAGATTTCATGACTTGGACATTATTTTCTTAGATCTTAATATATGACTTATTGCATTAGTTTGATCTTGCGTGACATGAACATGAGATATTATGAAACTGTGACGTGAGATTACATTGGGTGGGGAGAGATTTACCATACAAAATGCTGAATATATATATATATATATATATATATATAATACTTTAATGGATTGTGCCTTAGACTCTGACACGGAGCTTTGGTACCTTACTGGCCCTTCGAGAAAATACTGCTATGGTTTATTCGACACTGATCCTGTAGAAGTCTCAGCCTGAGTATGACTAAAACTCTCACTTGCATATCACTTAGCTGGTTTATTTATTTACCCAATTGTTTCCTTTATTTCTGCACTGCATTTATTTTGGCTTGTATTATCTGTACCTTGCTATGTCCCCTGAGGACCTGGATCCGGATTATGTCCCCAGGATTAGCAGACGAGGTCTATCCTGAGGTGTACGGAACAGGAGCACTTCTCGGAACAGTACCAGACCCTGAGGACGAGGTGATCGTTGAGGACTTTTCCTGAACATCTGCTTCCCTATGATCAGTTTTATGGCAATTAAACTCTTTTATTCCTGTTTAAATGAACATTTGTAACAGACTTAATATCGGGTTGTTCTCCGATTTTATTTACTTGTGACTGGATGTTGTTTAATACTTTTTGTTGATATTGCTGTGTTTATTCTGTGGATGAGATTAGTAAACCCTGATCATTGTAATACAGCTTAAGTATGCCCCGATGGATCCATTAAATTGGGTTTGTCCATCGGTGTGTACTGCTGGCCATTGCCACGTGTCTAGTCCTTCGATATTTTGGGACTGGGGCGTGACAATTGGCCGACAATGGTCGCAGATGCTGTCAACTATGCAAGGAGTGACAAGCGTGCTAAATCCATGCTGACTTCATCCATTAATCCTCGGAGTTCCTACACCCGACCGTTGCGTCTTGGTCGTTCGAAACCTGGGGAATGGACATTATCGGACCGATTAGTCCACATTCGTCGAAGGGACATCGGTTTATCCTTGCTATTACCGACTACTTCTCTAAGTGGAAGGAAGTCGTACAACTAGCTGAAGTCAAAACATCAAACGTGATCAGCTTTATCAAACATTACGTCATATACCGCTTCGGCTTGCCATAGAGATCATCCATGACAATGGTCCACATTTTACTAACTCATTTTTTTTTACCAATTTTGCGACAAAAATCGAATTTAGAATATAGCCTCAACGGCCTACAACCCAGCAGCAAATGGTCTGGCGGAAGCATTCAACAAGACCATAATAAAACTACTCAAAAAGTTCGTGTCATCCAATAAGCGCGACTGGAATGAGAAGTTGGGTGAATGTCTCTGGGCTTATCGAACAACGGTCCAGACACCAACTGGTAGCACGCCATTCTCCTTGGTCTACGGGAGCGAAGCGGTCCTCCCCTCGAGGTCCAGATTCCCTCGCTCCGAGTAGCTTTCTCCAACCAGCTAACCATCAACGAGAATCACCGCCGACAGCTACAAGAGTTAGAAGTACTCGACGAGAAGTGTCTCTTAGCTCAACAGTGCATTGAGTTATACCAAGCGCGCCTCTCAGGGGCCTTTAACAAACGGGTCAAGAAGAGGACTTACCAACTGGGTGACCTCGTCCTGGCAGTAAGAAAACGATGGTTATGACCCACAAGACGACAAGTTCCTAAAAAAGTACTATGTCTAAGGCTAGGCTTGTACTTCTCTATCCCCATCAGGACAACAAAAATGTACAGGGTTCCCCCTTTTTGTTGTTCATCCCCAATGAGTGCTTATGCACGACATTGTCCTTCCTCAACAAGCCATTGTCTGTATTCAAGAATTCTGGATACGCAACGGATAATGGATCCTCAAAAGCTACCCAGCGGAGCAGTCCTCAGGTCCACATGCACACTCCCACAAGGACCACTCAAAAATTAGTCTCGTTAGATGCTAGCCATGTCCATATTATCTCTGATCTATCGGCCTAATGATCTACCCAGCGGAGTAACCCTCAAGTCTATTTATATTCCCGGGTAGACCACTCTCAGCAAACCATCCCTCGACGAGTTTATAGGACATTGGTTCACGTCCATATTACCCCTGAACTACTGTCCTAACATTTCTCCCCAGTCGAGTTTGCCATGTCCATATTACCTTTGAGCAAACCTTCCGGGTTTGGCTATCGATTATCACGTCCATATTTACCTCTGATATCGGTTGTCTTCGGGCCTTCCCATTTTGGTTGGAACTTGTCGGTCGTCTTGTGGGTCATAACCATCGGCCTTCTTACTGTCAGGAGAATATGTATTCTCTAACGGCGCCTACAGACTGGCAAAACCTAATGCCGACTTGCTCATGATGCCCATCAACGACAAGTTCCTGAAAAAAAATACTATGTCTAAGACTAGGCTTGTACTTCTCTCTATCCCCATCAGGACAACAAAAATGTACAGAGTTCCCCCTTTTTGTTGTTCATCCCCAGTGAGTGCTTATGCACGACATTGTCCCTCCTCAACAAGCCATTGTCTGTATTCAAGAATCCTAGATACGCAACGGATAATGGATCCTCAAAAGCTTTCCAGTGGAGCAGTCCTCAAGTCTACCTGAACACTCCCGCAAGGAACACTCAAAAACCAGTCTCGTTAGACGCTAACCATGTCCATATTATCTCTGAACTATCGGCCTAACGATCTCCCCAGCGGAGGAACCCTCAGGTATATCTATATTTCCAGGTAGACCACACTCAGCAAACCACACCTCGGTGAGTTTCTCGAACATTGGTTCACGTCCATATTACCTCTGAACTATTGTCCTAACATTTTTCTCCGGCCAAGTTTGTCATGTCCATATTATCTCTGAGCAAACCTTCCGGGTTGTGCTATCGATTATCACGTCCACATTTATCTCTGATATCGGTTGTCATCTCAACTTATCACCTGTGCTCTAAGTACGCCAGCAGTGTTAAGTCCACAAAACCTGCCACGTCCATATTACCTCCGGCAAGACTTGTCTCAAACCTATTACTTGCACTCAGGTGCGCAAAAAGTAATTGGTCCACAAAACCTATCACGTCTATATCACCTCGGATAGGGTTCCGTTTCGAACTTATTACTTGCACTCCCGTGCGTAAGAAGTAATAAGTCCACAAAAGATCCCCCAGTGGGATGTCCTCGATGGAAGCAAACAGTTCACGTCCATAATACCTATGAACTATGAGATGCCCATATTTTTCATCCAAAGAAAACAGTCACGTCCATATTACCTTGACTCGTTTTTTTTTCCTTCCATAAAAATATCAGGATCATACCTAACCTCTCGATATGACTATCGATTAGCTCACGTCGACGTTGCCTCTAAGCTATCATCCTCACATCCTCCCCGGTAGGATTTGCCATGTCATTCTTACCTCTGAGCAAACCTTCCTACTTGACTATCAATCATCACGTCTATATTAGCTCTGGTATCGATCGTCGTCTAAACTTAGCACCCGTACTTAACTCTACGTCAGCGGTGTTAAGTCCACAAAACTTGTCATGTCCATATCACCTCTGATAAGACTTGTTTCGAATCTATTACCTGCACTCAAGTGTGCAAGAAGTAAAGATCCCCCAGTGGGATGTCCGTAAAAAACTACGGTATTGTGCTACGCCTATATTACCTCTAGTACGACATCCAAAGTTCACACGAATAATCCTAACAGAAGAAAAAAAAGCTTTTATTTCTTCCAAACAGGGAACCAAAAGCAAACTACATTTGAGGATTTACTAACACCTCAATAAAAAAGGGGGAGAAAGAAACAATCACTGATGCTACTGATCGGTGCACAACTCTTCTAATCGTCCTCGGAGACGGGCAATCTTGGCATCAATCTTGGATTTGACCTAGCGCTCGGCCTTCTCAGCTACAGCAGAAGGATTATCAAGGTAAGCGTGAGCCTGGTGCATCTCCTCCAGTCTCTTCAGAGACTCTTCAAGGGCAGCCGAAGTCTGGGCCACGGTAAGAGATTGTGCACGGATAATCTCTCGTTCTTGGCTGGCCTCATGAACGTGGCCCTCCAGGATCTTGAGGTTGGTCTGGAATTGTGCAATCTTCTCCTGGATCTCCACAATAGTACGAGAAAATACATCTTCTCGAGCGAAGCAAAGCCGCCTCGTCTCCGTCCAACTTGGTACGTTAGAGTTCCATCTTCTTGAGTTCTTGCTCGAGATCCGCTTTGGTCTTCCCATAAGCAGCATGCACTAGTTCCACGGAGTCCAGGAGACGTTCATACTCTGTGACCACTGTCGTCGTGACGTCAACATGTTGTACCTGCTGCAACTCGTTCAAGCGTTGTTCCACTTCAGTTAACTTCTGAAGCAGCAGGTCAGCCGTCTGCTCAGAGCCAGGAAGGGTCTTCAAAATCTGTATCTGGCCCAGGGTATCGTGCTTGGACTAAACGCAAGGCATCACTCGTCCCAGTACATTTTGGACTCCTTGCCTTAACAATATGTAGAAGTCCAGAAGGATAATCTTAGAAGTGGCTGTTACCGCAACTTCCGTGGACGGCTTCAAGGGAACCAAAGCCGAAGGGATTACAGGCAATTTGATAATCTGGGTAGCCTGTGAAGTCGAGGGGACAACACTTGACAAGTCGGGTGGTGGAACCACAGTTGCCGGATGACGAGTTGCTTTTGCGGCGGCCAAACTCTGTCCCGTCAAAAGTAGTGTCTGGACGCCAGGCAAACTGGCAAGCTTGGCCTTCACACTGGTAAGACCAGGAACTGATCCATCAGGAAGACCGCTACCCCCAACAACTGAGGAAGCTGCAACTTCATGTCGCCCAACGTTATCCCGAGGAGGTGACGAAGCGGTCGTCGTACCAGGTAGACTCGTGGCAATAGAGGCTTCCCCTATACTAGCCTCAACAGGACGCACCGCCTAGTGTTCTCCACCCGCAGGAGAGTGAGAGTAAGGGTCAACCTCCCCTCGAGCTACTTCAACTTCCCTCACGTCTTCCTCGACAACCAACACTCCAGGGAGATCGGCATCAGAAGCAGGCCTCGTGTCTGTCGAAGATCCTTCAAGTGGTTCTCCAACCTCAGAGGAAGATGGGACTGACTCAGGCCTTACCCTGATGAGCCCTGGTTCAGCCTCCTCCTCCATGTTCTCTTTCGCAGCCATGTTAAATATGTTTATCGACGAGGAAGAGCCTGTCGAATCAAAGCAATCAGTGAGTAACTTCACCCAAACGACGAAGAATTAAAGCCGAAAAACCTCATCTCTCGAGAAACTACGAAACAATATACCTGGGTGAGGTATCGGAGTTGGCGGTTCCGTCGGAGCAGACAAGGTCGCCCCCGTAGCGCCCACATTTCCAACCGAGGGGTCGGCCAAGGAAGCGTCTCCTTCCTCGCCGAACCTTCCCACTGTCTCAATGATAGGTTCGCCAATATACAGTTCGCAGGAATACGACGTCTCCTCCTCTCGATAAGAAATCCCTACCGTAGCCGTCCGTAGAGGAAGTATCCCCACCCCAGCTCTTGGTCTCTACATAAATTCAGATAAATCAGGACGAAAAGGGTCATAAAAAGGGGGCATGACAATAAAGCTAAGAGGACGTAGGGATACCGTCTCGGCATCAAGAATGGGATCCGGTTGGCGAATCACTAATGCAAGGGGTCCTACCTCCTCCTCTTCCTCGTCTTTCACTGCATGCGTGGGGTCCTTGGTAGCAACCCTCTTCCGATAACTCGACCTCGCAGTCACAGATGGTTCCTGTCTTCTCTTCTTGGAGGGAGGGCTCCACACCGGAAAGGCCCAGCGCTTCATTGAAGAGTCCACCGGAGGCGATGGGTCGTCAGAAGTATTCTCTTCCCCAGTCGTCGAGTCGGGGTCAGTAGGCAATGATGCAGCCTTCCTCTTGCCTTTCCCCCGACCTTTATTGGATCCACCACTCCGGGACTTCAGCTTAGTGCCCATGATGAAGCTAGTATCCCGATCAAAGCCGGGTGCTGGTGCATTCACGGCTACATGAAAGTTAGCCACTGCATGAATAATGTGTCGAAACCTTAGCATTCGGAAGCATGAATCGGACATAGGTATTGGTGGCAGAATAATAATTCCAGGTTCGAGCCCAATCAAGAAGGCTACCCTCAAAACCAAGACATGGGTTGGGATTGCTTAACATGAGTTGGATGTACCCGAACTGGTGAGCAAACATACTCGACAGATAAGGCTCCAAGAAAACAAGGTTATGATTCCGGTATACTAAATGCGAAGGTCGGATGGAGAGTAACCAGCTGAAGAGCCTCGGAGATAAGACCTGACAGTCAACACCACCATCACAGTGAACTCTATCCACATCCTCGGTGAATTTCGGGACCGAGACGAAAAAAGAATAATTTTCCATATGGGCGAGTGCGTGCCGACACGCGGGAATCGTAGTATGAGTCCAAGGCATCCCACCATATCGACGAATGAAGGTGCCAGCTTCCGTCATCATCCTCTCGAGGCCAGGACTCATTAAAGATGGGTAATGCATTAGCAACCACCCCATTAAATAATGATAAGGCATCTAGACCCGGTTGAAATCTTCGAGACCGTCATGGTCCAGCACCTTGCTGGTAAAAGCACGAAGTCCGCGATGGATGCTGCAGACCATTGTTGGGAGTAAGGCGAGGTGGTGACCAAAAGCCAACTTCACAGCAGAGAGGATGAGGTTGCGTCTAGCCCTCTCAATCGACCCACAACCTCCCGGGACTACGCAATTTCGTAGCTACACAATCAAAAATCCAGCCAACATGGCTTTGTCCGACAATGACGGGGTATCTTGATAAAAATAGCTGAAGGTATCGTCAGAACTACCAAACCCCTCACCGGTTGCAGTCGTCCTCTTAGTGTTGCGTGCCAGATCACGTATGACTGTGTAGGACCGGGGTGTTCGAACGGTGACCTGGCCCGAAGCTGCAATATCAAAAAGATGATGGATCCATGCAGTGGTATAGGGTAACGTCCCCTCCGTGCTTTTATCCCTCTTCTTCGATGTCTGCTGACATGTGTTATGGTGACACAACAACTCCCGGTACACTACAAGGAACCCAGGGTGTTGTTCCTCCAACTCCTCGTTATCAGGAGTATACTCTTCATACGGCTCCTCGGTCCAGGGCAACCGCGAAACATCGTACATCTCGTGAAGGACGAGTCACATCTCCCCGCCAGGGGTAAAGAATGTCCCAAGATGACAGTTGTACATTTCGGTCAAGGTCACGAACAACATCGAATTCTTCTCCAGGCCATAACAGAAATCCCTTATGGCATAATAGAGATTGGCCTCCTTTAAAAACTGCTCGTACTTCTCCAGTACCCACATGGTCAAAACGATCCAAGAAGATGAATAATGCACCCAGTTGAGAAGGCGTATTTTTCATGTTGGATAGGACTCCTTGTCCGCAAGCTGGTTCAAGAAAGTATCAGCATCGTAGAAATGAACATTAGGCCTCATTTCATTAGCGAAGATGCCGGGTTCCGACCCGCGAAGGGAGTAAGAAAACGACTCCTTGAAAGTCGCTACTTCCCTTTTCAGCTTGGAATTATGGCGAATACGGCCGATAAGGACTCCCTTTTGGTCGGGAGTCAGGTTGTCCAACATCCTCCTCGGAAGAGACACCATGTTGAAAGCCGACAAGGATAAATGGCGCTCCATCGTAGGTATGTGTATCTTTATCCCGCCAGAGGAGAAGTCCCAGTTCTCTTTTATCTTCACCACCTTGGGGTCCGAGATAGTAAGAGCATCCCCGAATAGGAAGATGGGCTTCAAATAGGAAACGTTCTTGTCATCCCCAATCGGCTCGGAGTTCAGTTGGTTGAGCAAGTAAAACGAAGGCTGGTCTGCTATCAACTTTAGCCTCGTCTCAGATTGACCCTTGTTTATTTGGGCCTGGATATGTTCCACGATATGATCAAATATTACGCCCAATGTAGCCTGAGCACGCCTAATAAGCACCTCCCCTGACGGTGCCACGGGTAAAATCACTGCAAAGATCGAAAGACAGTTAGAACCATCAAGATAATATGCATCGAGAGGCAACTTGGACATATAAAGGTTTACATACAGCCAAGGCATGTCAGACGCATATGATACCTTATATGCGGCCTAAGTCATGTCAAGCACATGACAAGAAATCCATGCGGACAAGTGAGACGCATGTGAAGCCATCCATGCGGCCAGGATAAGACCGGAGCATGCGGCCAAAGTGAGACCCGCGCATAAAACATGCGACTGGGTCCTATTGAAAGTCTGCGCACGTTCTAATCCATGCGACAGACTATTTGCAAAGTGTCCCCATATCCAGACCCCTTCTCCTTACCGTGGATGGGCACTTGAACGTCTGGTTGGAAAGTCGTGGTCGCATCGTTGGCCTTAGACAAGGGCACGTGACGCTTCCCCTTGTTGTCGACTTTCTTGGCCTTTGACGAAGATGACGAAACTTTGGGGGCCGTGATGATCAAGCAGAGAGTCAGAGGAAAGGTCGAAGACTAAATGAGAAAACTCGAGCAGAGAAAAAAAAGTTCTCTCGTCAGCAAAAATCCTTATTTATAGGGCAAAGGAGATGGTGGTGACTTATTGATCCTTGCGCTGCGCTGTCAGCATTAATTGTGATGGCAACGCTTGGGTTTTTTTTCACTCAACCTTATCCTTTGAGAAATCGTCACTTCGGGATCCTTACTGAGAGATGGTGTAGAATCCAGATCCTCGGAGATCAAGTCGCATCCTGCATTAAATGAAGATTTGACAGCCTAGCAAAGACTTGTCCATGCCACCCGCCCTCCATGCGGCCCAAAGTCATCTCCTCCATGTTTCTTATTCAAAGTATCTCAAACTTATCAGTTTGAAAATTTTGAAGGGAAGGGGATCTTGTAGAAGCATGAAAAATCTGGATCCATGCGCTCAACAAACATGCGTCCCACAGTCGACTCAGAAGAAACCAGGTCGCAAGATGAACATGCGACCAAGAAAAAGCAGTATCCATGCGCCTCCAAATATTGGTCATATAAAGGCCTGATACCAAAATTATGTCTGACAGAGAATCTTGACAAAAAAGATTTTCTAACGTCTCGAAAGATGTGAGCACACTAAGTGACAAGAAGTTCTCGTCAGACTAATAATGACTTCTGACAAGCGTGCAACGCCACGTGTAAGAGGTCTCATGCGTCCCAGACTCCATGCGCTCCATGCGTCTCTGGCCCCATGCGACTCTGGCCCTATGCTTTCCAGACTCCATGCATTCCATGCGTCTCTGGCTCCATGCGTTCCAGATTCCACGTGTCACATGTGTCTCTGGCCCCATGCATTCTAGACGTCATGAGTCTCATGTGTCTCATACGTCTCAGACGCCAAACATCCAACGTGACCAGGTTCCCTGAGACGAAATATTTTTGTTGCGATTCTCTCCAACTAAATGCATGTCACGTGTCAAGCTGACCAAGTCACGCAAACAGAAGACGAAAACCGCCAGAATCTCCAGCAAACAGCAAATTTCAACAAAACGTCCACGTGGCAGCTTGCTCTGGACTCAACCCATACTATGCGCCCACAGTTGCAACCGCATTCTGTTGAAGGAGTCCCCTGCGGCCACCAAACAGAAGGATATGCGGCACCTATAGCCCATCAACAGAATGGCTATAAATAGAGGCAGCTTGGACATCCTAAATGCTGGCTTTTTTCTGCTTCAGAGAGACCATAGCCCTCCAGACGAGCTACGTACGTGCACACAAGCTCAGGAGAGAGAAGAGAGAAGAAAGCATCCCACATTCACTCGTCGGACCTTCAACGGAGTAAAAGAGTCGTTGCAGTACTCGATCTCAATCTTCACACTACCTAGATAAAAAAATATTGTACTTAGATATTTTGTCTAGGATTTCTTCGTACTTGTTTGTTCGTTGTTTAGAAAAAAGTTCATTCACAACTTGTAATGACGAATAGTCTTGTCCGGCCGATGTGGGACTATATCAACAATGTGAGTTTGGCAAGAGGTTTAGGCCTACTTCTCTAGCTTCCTGGAAAAAAAAACGAATTGTCTGTAATCCGTAAGGGGCCCTCGAGGGCAATTTGACAAGGGCGTGTTCTTTTCTCTCTAAAGCCTATTCTTGCTCGGCACAAATAGTAGAAACCAAAGCTAGGGAGTTCTTCCTCGAGTAGAGCTAGAGTGCTTTACTTCTGAACTTCTAAGCATTGAGCTCTACTACAAAGGAGTTGTTTACACTTTAGTAGCTATGATTTTACTCGCTCTAGTATCCAGCTTCCGAGAAATTGAATACTATCAGGCACCCTTCACAATTTTGGAAAGTATTTATGGTTGTACCTTTTCCTTAGTAATGGGATTTCATGTGATTATAGGTACTCTTTTCTTGATCATACGTGGTATTCACCAATATCTTGGTCATAAAGGATAAATGAAAATCAACTACAAACAACAACATGAAAGGATAAATGAAAACAACTACAAACAACAATCAACTAACAACACCCCTCCAAACTCACGAGGTATCAACAATAGAAAGTTTGTCCAGTAGTAGGAGTGTCTTTAAACTGTATGAGCCTTCCTGAAGAAGTCACAATCTGCATATGAGAAGTAACAGTAGTGACAATCAACCTCTACGTGCTTTGTCCTCTCATAAACACATGGTTGCAAGAAATCTGAGCAACACTAGTATTGTCACAATGCAAAGGTGTAGAACTAGAAACTGTAAGACTCCTACCACTAATAAGCCAACGAGGTCAAGTGATCTCAGTAGTAGTGGCCATAGTCTGATACTCAGCCTCAGCACTATATCTGAAAATCACATCCTGCTTCTTTGATTTTCAGAAAATCAAAGAATCACTAAGAAACACACAGAACACAGTAGTGGATCTCCAATTAGTAACATCACCAACCCAATTAGCATCACAATAAGCATGAAGATCCAAAGACGAATAAAAAATAGGAAAACATAGTGTAATGCGAGACACAAAAACAAGCTGACTGACGACAAGTACAATATGAAAAATATAAGGATAACTGATGGTGAGATAAACCAACATGCCAACTAACTTGTCCATACCAAGACGGATCTGAAAGGCTATCTCCATCATCAAAATGTATATTAAGGTTCAACTCAAAAGACATACTTGCCATGAGAGTATCGGTAAGCTATGCTCTATCAAGTATCTCTCCAAGGAATTTTGACTGTGAGAGAAGGTGTCAACGAGAAGAATGATCAACCTCCAAATTAAGAAAGTAGAGGATAGGACCAAGATCCTTCATCTCAAATTGTGTATGCAAGTATTGTTTTACTTGCATATTGTCTACAAAATCTCCTCCACTAATAACCATATCATCAACATAGAATGATGTGTGAATAAAGCACGATCATAAGAACTCATATAGAATCCAACAACATGATGAACAATAGTAAATTAGGATAACCATACCCGAGTGCCAGCTTGAGGTCGGTATAAGGCCTTGCAGAGATGACATACATGGCCAACAGAATGCGGTAGGCCGAAAGGAGTCATGTAGATGTCCTCAGATAAATCACTTTGAAGAAAAGTATTCTTCACATCCATTTGAGATATAGGCCAAACACGGACACAAATTATAGATAAAAGAGTCCGAACGGTAGTAATCTTTGCAACATGAGCAAAGGTCTCATAATAATAACCAACACCATATTGTTGAAGAAAAACACGAGTAATTAGTCTGGCCTTGTACCTATCTATAGTATCGTCAGCCAGATTGTTGATCTTGTACACCTACTTGTAGTTAATTGGATGTGTGCCATTGGGTAAGGGTACAATATCCCATATATGTATATGCTCCAAAGCTCGTAACTCCTAACTCCTCAAACATGATTGTCTGCCACTCAGGAACAATGACAGCCTCCTGGTACATGTGGTCATGTCAAACATGATTATTTTCCCGTTCCTTCTCTCGACTTCGAGCGGACCCAACTCCCTCTTCCAACCGTGCGTCACCAGTTCGCCGGCCTTCGCAGCGACCACCCTTCTTTGGCAACCTCTTCGTCGAGGTCGACCACGCCGCGCGTTGCCGGAATCACAAGCAACCCGAACCGAGCTTGACAACTCCATGCCACTCGGGAGGAGCTCGGATCAAGGCCGATCAATCGACTGAGTACCTTGGCGAGTTTCGAGTTCTGCCGACTCTTCTTGGCCGTCCCTGACTACCTCTCGGTCGTCCCCGACATCTCAGTCGTCGGCCCGACTCCATTTCTCTCGGATTCAACCGTGAGGTGCGAGGATCCTTTTGTTCTAGATCAAATCTCGAGCCAACTTCGTCGAGCTAGATCTTCTTCTTCGATCCGTCGATTTGTGATCCGTCTTTGCCAATAGCAAGTAGGTATATTAATCTTCCTCCATGTCAAATTTCAATCAATTCTTTGATCCTATCATAGATCAATTTAATCATCAAAGTAGATGGGTTGGTGCCAATAGCTAGTGGATTTTTATTTATAGTTTGTAATGTATTGAGTTCGATTTAATGGATCTTGACTTGCGTGTCAGCGAGACCGATGTCGTGTGACCGAGTCGTATCTTGATAGCCTAAAAAAACTTTAATATATTTTTCGCTGTTCAACCATGAAATAATCATCAAATCGACCAAAAAGAACAGTAAAAAAGGAAGAGACCATCACCTCATGGAGCTTCTCCAGAGTGGAGATGGTAGAGGTGGGTTTCTTCTTGGACTTGGTGAGGAACCTCTTCAGCATCTTCGAGCTATGTCAATGGGGAAAAATGGCGGCTCTCGAGAAAGAGAGGGATCGAATGCGCAACTGGAAAGGAAAGAGGAAAGGAGAAGAGAAAGGAAAGATAAAGACTCGCAGTGCAGAAGAAGCCAAGGAGCAGTTGAGGTGGGCAGGTGATGAACTAATTTGACAACTAATTTGACCGTTAGATGAACTAATTTGTTTTATTAATACTCTTCCTTTTTTTTCTCTTTTTGTAAAAGATAATAATAATTTTGTTTCCCTAAAAAACCTTGTGAAACCGGACAGTGGCACAGGGTTGGGAAGGCAACGATTAAAGAAAAGATAATGGGTTTGATTCCGGTCAAAAGAAAATAGTGTTTCCCAGGTCCTTCTTAATCGAGTCTATTTTATATCTATCAAAACTACGATGAACCTAAGTCCAAAATTGATCTCCACGATGATATGTTTTCAATTTTGTCCCAGGTCTGCTTTTATATATATATATATATATATATATATATATATATATATATATATATATATATATATATATATATTAATTAGAGAAAATTTGAATTGCACTAACTTTATTTATCCATATCTAAGATGCACATAATTTGATTACCATAATATATGACATCTTCCACTTTTAACGAAAACTAACAATCAACTACTTTAACTGTTAATTTTTAACCGAAATATCATTCTCCTTTCATCTTCTTGTCAGTCCCCCCCCCCCCCCCCTGCCCTCCTGCGTGCCCCACCCCCCCACATGCGTCCCCCTCTCCAGGCCGCGCGCCCCAATCTCCCCTACCCCCCCCCCCCCCCCCACCCACTCCGTCGCGATGGGCAGTCGGAGCCCGCCCCCTCCTCTCTCTCTCTCCTCCTCTCCCCTCTTCCTCTTCGGGATCGAAATTGAAGTGTCGAAGCCCTCGCAAGGGCTGTCATGGCGGAGTGCCGGAGCGTCGAAGCCCTCGCGGGGGCAGCCATGGCGGCAACGTTGATGCTCTCGCGGCAGCCGCTCCTCGCGGGACGTGCAGCTAGGGAGGTCGTCGAGGTCCCACGACGCTGTTGGGGGGCCACGAGGGGCGTTGGGCGCTGCGAAAGGGAGCACGGTAGGTGCACGACGCTGTGGGGGCAAGGGCTCCAGTAGGAGTGCGGCGGCGGCAGCGACGTCCCCCCCCCCCCCTCTCCTCCCCCCCTCCCCTCCCTCGCTCTTTCTCTGGCGCCGGGAGGGGGGGGGGGGACGATGGCGGGGCCGCACAGTAGAGATGGTGTAGTGCAGGATTTTGGAGGTGAGGGGAAGAAGACAAAGAGAATATTTTTGTCCAAAATCTTTGGTCAAATGAGTTGACAGTGAGTTGGAGACGATTTTCGTCAAAAGTGGGAGTATCATATATTATAGTAATCGGATGGAATGCACCTTGAATATGGATAAATAAAATGGGATACAACTCAAAAAAATTCTGTTTTTAAAGTTGGTGTGACCCAGAAGACAATATGAGGGCCATGGTTGGGGACATGTTAGCGTGGAGAGCATATCCGGACCGGTTCACCCTTCCACTCAAATATTTGGTATATGCTCGCTCTTCCACTCAAGTATTGCCACGTGTAAAAATAGGGAACCACCTTAGATGTTGACAAAACTACTTCCAAAGTGGTTTTAAATTGTATAAAAATGATATGTGACAAAAATTGATCAGTGGGAGGATTAACATATACCCTAGTATTGGTAGAAGAACAAAAATGAATACTCTTACATCTACTATATTTCTTAGATAAGTACTTCAAATCATGTTAATTGTAAAAGTCTCTCAAATAAGTTGTTTAATAGATTTGAGGGTCCCTGTTACTTTAACTCATTTATTAAGGCCTAGTTTGGTTCGCGGAAAGAAAAAGAAAATCAATTATTTGCTTTTTTTTTTTTCTTTAAGAAATTACAATTACTATTAATTTTTTAAAAGTTTGGAGAGATTCCAAAAAATGGAAGAAAAAATAAATAATTTGTGGTAGGAAAATGAATACATGGGGTGAGTAGAGAAACCATTTTCTTCTCTATTCTTTGTGTTCTTGGAAATTAATTTTTCTTTATTGCTCATTTACTTTGACATCCGTTGCCTAAGGTCACGTTCGGTTTCCAGAATTATCAGCTTGGAAAAGGAAAAAATATTTTGTTCGAGTAGGAAAAAATGGTTTTCCCATCTACAGAGGATTCACTTTTTCACCTCCAAAATAGTTTTATTTACAATGAAATACATGTAATCATCTTGATAATAAAAACAGTTTACAACAACAAATTTGAAGAGTAATAATTTGATATTTCAAAACAATTAAGTGGAAATTAGTCTAGAAAAATATTATTTTTATTTGGCTTGCCTTGGGTTCACCTCAATTGGAGGAGGCACCTCCGGAATACTATAACGACCGTAGACCCATCCTATTTGTATACTTGTAACTTTTGGCCTCCTTCTTCTTCTTCTTCTTCTTCTTCTCTACGTTAGAATGAAATAGGGATTGGATTGGTGACTAGAAGAGCAACTTGGACTGAGAATAGAATAGAATAGAAGAGATGACAACTTTACAAAGAATCGTAATGGGTGACGCAAGCAAGAACTTAACGCTTTCGAACAACTCCGGCGGCTCTCCAGTGAACAGCAGCGGAGTGATTTGCTACAGTACTATGATGATCTCGGCCTCGGGAATATGGACAGGGAAGAGCCCTTTCGACTACTCTCTCCCCCTCTTCCTCGCGCAGGTCATCATCGTCGTCGGAACCACTCGCCTTCTCGTCATCATCCTCAAGCCCTTACGTCAGCCTCGGGTCGTCTCTGAAATCCTAGTAAGAGCATCTCCAACCCTGCTATTAGTTTGAAAAAAATAATTGTCACATAGAATTCATAATTTATTATTTCAAAAAAAAAAAAAATTCCAATGTAAATATAAAATATGAAGTTGGTTGTGACAATAGATTTCATAATGATTTTATTCTACATCATCAATTATGAATAAAAATATTTATAAAAAAATAAAGAAGTGAAAAAGTTGTCTTCGAAGTTGAAAAAAAATATTTTTTATTATCTTTTTAATACTTTTGCATTGGAAAACACTTTTCTATCTCATTGTATTGTATGAATGTAATCTTGCCACATAGAAAAGATATTGTCTTGTACCTTATGTCACATAGGAATCAATACACAAAACAAGACAATAGAGCTGGAGATGCTCTAAGTCACGTCCTATATTGCCAACCTTAATTTCCAATTAAAAGATGTCATTATCAGGTACTTTGTGACATCATGCATTACAACTTACGGAAAAAAAAAAAAAAAATTTTTTTTTTTTGAGTTGCACCACATTTTATTTATCCATATTCAAGATATATCCCACACGATTACCATAATGTATGACGACTTCCACTTTTAACAAAAATTATCTCCAACTAACGATCAACTTCGTTGACCAAATTTTTTTAACAAAAATATTCCTCCTTCGTACACTGTAGAGGAGGAGTAGGGGTTGGAAAGAAGGAATTGATATTTCGATCAAAAATTAACAGTCAGTCAACTGCATTTTCGTTAAAAGTAAGAACCGTTATACATGGAATGTAACTTAAACATGGATAAATAAAATGAGATATAATTCAAATTTTTTTCAAACAAAAAGAAATAATGTACACGAATTTTCAAGATTGAACAAATAAATGGTTGAAACATTTGGTACCAATGAGAAGAAAACCACAAGTCAAAGTCTGTTTAGTGGAAAATTGATTGATATTAGTTCAAAAAATAAATAATAAATCTGAATGGCACATAATTTGTTTTAATATTTGGCATGTATTGAGTTGTATCTCATAGTTGTGCGCTTAAATTTGGTGACCATTCAAAAGAATTTGGCGTAGAAAGTTTGGTCTCGCATATTGAAAAAGAAGAAGAAGGAAAAATAAGGAATAGGTACATAATATTGATTTTGGATTTAATGGGTCAACTCCCATTCAAATCTTAAACAATTATGTGACACTTTTGAGCTTTGTGGTAGTGTTGAAACTATAGAATGTACTATAACCAATAGTTTTTTGATACCTTGTCCATTTTAGATCTTGACTTTGGGCATACGAGCTTAACCTATTGTGTAGTATGTGTTAAGATATTGGTACATTTTGGTTATATTGTTTTTTCTTCTTTCAAAAATACATGAATTTGTCAACTTTATAGGTCATGAAATATTTTTATATCATTTGAATCATAAGTCTTGAATTATTCACGGCCACAAGGGTGAGTATTATTCGATTTTGGAACGAGAATCGAATCGAATCGAAACGAACAAGAGATTCGATTTAGTTGATTTTTTTTCCAGATCGGATTTGATTTAAAAAAAACAATTTTTTTTGTTTTCTTTTTCTTTTTTTGGATTTAGTTCAAAATCGTAAACCGAATAAATTTTATACAATTATGTAAATACCATCAATTTTATTTATATAATATGATATAGAAAATAACTATTGGAAAAAATTTCAACAAGATATTAGAGTTTAGAAAAATTGTGCAAAGAGCACAAAGTTTGAAAATTTTGCCAAAAAAGAAATAAATTGCCTAACATTTTGGTGTTACTTTTGATTCTTAGAAAAAATAGAATAAAAAATGACAAAGTTTCTGGCTTTTATTGTGCAAAAAAGCCGAATCATATGGGTTTATTTTTTATTTAAAAAAACATTAGATTCAGCATTTTTGTGGTGTTCAAAATAAAATCTTAACTTTTGGCGTCAAATTGAAAATAGATTAATATTGCAAATCATGAAAATATAAAATATAAAAATTTGAAGAAATTTTTTTTGGCGTTCAAAATAAACGTATTAACTTACGTAGTTGGATCTACATTGTTGAATTATCCATGCGAGAATTTTTTTTGACACTTTTACGGAACGTCATCCACGGGTCCTCGAGTAACGCTCCGAAAATGTGTCACAAAATTCGATGAAGATGCCATCATATGGGTATTTCGATGCTGCATATCCAACAACGTAGGTTTCTTCGTGATCCGAGGTTCGCACGAAAAGATGCGAGTCCGTATCGATACCGTCAAATAGAAAAT
This sequence comes from Iris macrosiphon, assembly GCA_036927795.1. Lineage (NCBI taxonomy): Eukaryota > Viridiplantae > Streptophyta > Magnoliopsida > Asparagales > Iridaceae > Iris > Iris macrosiphon. Next base: position 351,292,587 of record JAYESA010000004.1, read on the forward strand.
ATATTTATATGTAAATCATGAAAATATAAAAAATTTATTCTCAATTTCAAAAAAATGTCAAAAAATGCTATTGTGTTTATCCAAGGGGTAGTAGTGGGAGACATCCCCAAATAAGTCGACTTCAAGCCTTTAGGAAAGTATTTAATTTCTCATGTACCGGTAGCCATTAAATGGCTCTGCCATGGAGCGGATCAAATGAGGCACACACACACACACACCACACACACACACACACACACACACAAAACGTAGGCCTTGTCGTGATCCGAGGTTCGCACGAAAGGATGCGAGTCCATATCGATAGTGTAAAATAGAAAATATATTTATATGTCAATCATGAAAATATAAAACTAATATTCTTAATTTCAAAAAAATGTCAAAAAATGCTATTGTGTTTGTCCAAGTGGTAGGAGTGGGAGGCATCCCCTAAAAATGCTATTGTGTATTGTGTTTGTCAAAAAAATGTGTATTGTGTTTGTCCAATATATATATATATATATATATATATATATATATATATATATATATATATATATAAAAGTTCAGCTTTACCTTAAATAAAAAATATATTTTTGTATATATTTATCAATTAATATTGTCCATTAAATTAATGGAGACATTTAGATAATTAGATGAGATGTCTTTTATGTTCCTAAGTTGTCTTAATGAATATTAGAATAATTATAACAACTAACTTTTAGTCTTCCTAATAATATTAAGACATACGTGCAACATACGTGTTATATATATACTCTTTTTTTTGGCTTCAACGTTTTATTTCTCCTTTTACAAAAATTTCAAACTTTTTGCTCTATGCCCATTTTTTTTTAAATTTAATGGTATGTATGAAAATTTTCGATAAAATTTTTATGTATGTGTTTTGGGTTCCAACTTTAAAATTTAGCAACTAGTTCATTTTGAGAGAAACTTTAAAATACAACAATTTTATGTATACAATTATAATTTTTTAATATAATTTAATCACAATATCAACTTTGGACACGGTCCATTAAACAATAAAAATAGCCAACCGAATAAGCCGAATCGATTATAACGGCTCGGTTTCGCTTATGACAAATTTCAGTTCGATTTTGATTTAGATTTTTAGAATTAGGTTGATTACTATTTTGAAAAATTTAGACCTTGAATATTTATTTTTTTTGTTTCATCTATTTCATTTTATCATCCCTAGCGTATGTAGCATATATAGAAAAGTTTATTGTGAGGCTTGAAAGAGAGGATATAATAGAAAATAAAAATAAAAATATAGTGTCCAAAATTTTTTAATTGAACATGTCGGACCTTAAACTAAATTGTATAAAAATAATATTTTTCAAAAGAATTTTGCTATTTAGCATGTGCGTGCATAGCTGGTGCGTATGCACGCGCGCGGCCGAGAACGACAGAGCCGTAGGGGACGGAGCAGTAGGAGGAGAGTCGTCGACGAAGGCGGCTGCGGAGAACATCAGAGCAGTAGGAGGGGAAGACGTCGGCGTCGGCGTAGGAGGTCGGCGTAGGAGGAGGTGGCGGTGGTGGCGGAGTACAAGAAAGGGGGGAGGGGGGAGGAAGACATCGTAGGGAGGTTGGTGGCGGCGCTCCGGCGATTTCGACCGTGCGCGTGCACAGGCGTTTTCAAAATCTGGGACAATCCATACATAATGCAAGATGTTCGATATTATCACCCTGCACAAAAATTTGGCGGCAATGGATTCAATTTTTTATTTTTTTTCACTTCCTAACGATCACTAACTCTTGAGAAGCATACATGATCGACAGGGAGGGATAATTCTAGGTCCATCAGTGATCGGCCAGACGAAGAACTTCGGCAAAACAATCTTCCCCGCGAAGAGCCTGCTCACGTTGGAGACCGTGGCCCACTTCGGCCTCCTCCTCTTCCTCTTCCTCGTCGGCGTGGAGATGGACATCCTCGTAATCAAGAAGATGGGCCGGAAGGCAATCACCATCGCCGTGGCCGGCATGATGGTCCCCTTCGGCATCGGCACCGGCACCTCCTTCGTCTTCCGCCACCAGATCTCCAAGAACGTCCACCAGGGCTCCTTCCTCCTCTTCCTCGGAGTCGCCCTCTCCGTCACCGCCTTCCCCGTCCTCGCCCGCATCCTCGCCGAGATCAAGCTCATCTACACCGAGCTCGGCCGCATCGCGCTGTCCTCCGCCGTCATCAACGACATCGCCGCGTGGATCCTGCTCGCCCTCTCCATCGCGCTCGCCGACACCCACGGGACCGTCCTCTCCGCCCTGTGGGTCCTCCTGTGCGCCGTCGCCTTCATCGTCTTCTGCTTCGTGGCCGTCCGGCCGGCGATGTGGTGGCTGGTGAGAAGGATACCGGAAGGCGACGGCGTCAACGACTTCCAGGTCTGTCTGATAGTGATCGGCGTGATGGTCGCGGGGCTGATCACGGACACGATCGGGGTGCACGCGGTGTTCGGCGCGTTCGTGTTCGGGCTGGTGATACCGAACGGGCCGCTGGGCGAGGCGCTGATCGAGAAGATGGACAGCATCGTGACCGGACTGCTGCTGCCCCTCTTCTTCGTCAACAGCGGGCTGAGGACGGACTTGTTGACGATTAGTGACCCGATAGTGGTCGGGCTGCTGGTGCTTGTGTTTGTGCTTGCTAGCGTAGGGAAGGTGGCTGGTACGTTGTTGATATCCGTATTCTACGCCATGCCATTCCGAGAGGGGCTCGCTCTCGGCTTCCTTATGAACACTAGAGGGCTTGTGGAGATGATCATTCTCAACATTGGTAGAGATAAAAGAGTAAGTTTGGTTGATTTTTATATCGTGATGACACGTTAGTCGTACAGTCACGTATCCCACTAACAATTTTATTTATGTTATAGGTGTTGGATGATCAGTCCTTTGCAGTACTGGTCATAATGTCGGTCCTAATGACCGCCGTCGTAACTCCGGTGGTCACCACGATCCACCGGCCGGCTCGCAGACTCCTCCTTGGCTACAAACGCCGCAACCTGCAACGGTGGAAGCCGGACACCGAGCTCCGGATGCTGACGTGCGTCCACAACCCCCGCAATGTCCCGACCATCATCGGCCTCCTCGAGATCTCCAATCCTACGAAGCGGTGCCCTATATTCCTATACGTCCTCCACCTGATCGAGCTTAACGGCCGCGCCTCCGCGGTGATCGCTGCGCACGCCGCTGGAATCAACAAGACGGGGAGTAACCTCGGCACCGCGGCGAAGACCGAAAACATCTTCGCCGCCTTTGGGAACTACGAACAGCATGCCGGAGGCGTCTCGATTAGCCCTGTGACCTCTATTTCCCAGTACGCCACCATGCATGAAGATGTATGTAACCTTGCCGAAGACAAACATGTCACGATGATCGTCCTCCCCTTTCACAAGCATTTGGCGGTGGATGGCGGCTTGGAGGTACGTACCGACATCAAACACTTGCTTCTTTCACTATAAATATGATATTCATCCCTTCGAAAGTGTTGTTCAAACTATTTCTCCTACTCTCCAAAATTGATATTGTGACATGTTAAATAACATTATATCACTTAATATTTACAAATTTTAACAAAATATATTATTTATCTATTTTTTTTTAAATTTATATCAATACTACTATATAATGGAAAATTTAGCTTTATTGTGAACTTTTTTTTTTCCAAATATACCCTTGTATATATTGACTAATTAAAAATGTTCATTAAAGTTAATAAGGACAACTAGATAATTACAAAAGTTGTTCTTTGGTCTTCATAAATAATCTTACGTATTAAATAATATCTATATATATAATAATATAGTAATAAATTTAGAATAGATAAAGAAATTGTCTTTTGGACTTCCTAAGCAGTTTTAATAAATATTGAAATAATTATAATAGTTGTCTTTTTGTCTTTCAAATAATTATCTATGCAATACGTGCATCGAACGTGCATATATACTAGTTACTATATAATAAGAAAAGTTAGACTTCAACGTAAATTTTTTTTGTTCCAAAGTACCCTTATCTATGTTTATTAATTAAAATTGTTCCAAAATTGAATATGGATAGTTAGGTAATTACGTATAGAAAAGATTAATGCTTGTTTGTTCTTCCAAAGTAAATTATAAAATTATTGTTTATTATTTCCAGGAAATATAAAATACGTACAAGTGCATGTGTACATATATACTAGTATTAATGTTAATATTAATTTTAATTTTGATATTAATTTTTATTTTAAAATTTGTCATACCAACTGCTACATTAATCGTTACGTCAGCTTCCATATGTCTGACAAGGAGGAATAGTCATATGTCACACAAGGAAGCATAGTTTGAAGAGACAGATGAATAATATTATTAAAAAAATGTTATTTGTCATCAATTTTTTTTGGGTGATGTCATCTTCAATTATGTGACAGTTGACATGACATAACCGATTTTAACATTAAAATTAAAATTAGAATTAGAATTAGAATTAAAATTAAAATTAAAATTAAAATTAAAATTAAAATTAAAATTATAAATTTTGGTGATTAATTTTTTGGGTTAAAAACTGTCATGTCAGCTGCCATATCATATGTTCCAAAAATTTTGGAAGACAAATAACATAATTGTACTCAGAGCATCTCCAACCCTGTTGTGAGTTTGGAAAAAATGGTTACGCCATAGAAATCACAACTTCTTATTTCAAAAAAAAAATTCTCCAATGCAAATGTGAAATAATTGTGAAGTTGACAACGCAATGACATGTCAAAGATAATGTGAAGTTGGTTGTCTAGATCTAGACAATGGACTTCACAATGCTTTACTTCCACATCATCAATTATGAATAAAAATATTTATAAAAAAAGGAAGAAGTGGAAAAGTCGCATTTGAAAGTTGAAAAAAAGTAGTTTTTATTGTCTTCTCAATACTTTTGCATTGGAGAACACTTTCCTTTCTCATTGTCTTGTGTAGATATAATTTTGACACTTAGAAAATACATTGTCTTGTGTCTAATGTCACATAGGAATCACAACACAAAATAAGACAATAGAGTTGGAGATGCTCTCATACTAATAATTAACACTTGGTTTCAAACATCAAACACTTTCATCGATCAAGCACTTTCTAGAAGGGGTGAGCATTATTCGGTTTTGGATCGAAAATCAAATCGGATTCGGTTCGGTTTTAAAAAAAATCGGTTCGATTTCGGTTTTGAAAATAATAAATTTTCTTATTCGGTTTCAGATTTCAGTTTCGACCCAAAACTGAAAACAGAATATATATATATATATATATATGAGGAGGGATCCCCATATCCGATTTTTGTATCCCCAAACATCCTATGTTATCAATCGTTGGATCTTGTTTAAGTCATCTAATCTTAACCGTTGCTTTGAACCAATTTCAAAGCAACGGTTAAGATTAGATGACTTAAATAAGATCCAATGGTTGAAAACATGGAGATGCTTGGGAATGCATAATTAGTACCGTTACTTTGAACCAATGATTCAAAGCAACGGTTAAGATTAGATGACTTAAACAAGATCTAATAGTTGAAAACATGAAAATGCTTGGAGATGCATAATTGGTGGGAATGCGGATCCTTCATATATATATATATATATATATATATATATATATATATATATTAAAAAAATATAAATAAATCAAAAAATCGAATAAACCGAAAATCGAATCGATTTAATTCGGATCGATTTGGTTCAATTATGGATCATTTCAGTTCGATTTCGATTTTACTTATTCGATTTTCGGTAAAATTTAATTTTGCTTATTCGGTTCAATTTTGGACAGAATGAACACGCTCCTACTTTCTAGGTTTAGAAGAAACGACTCCAATCCAGAACAAGTTAGCTTGACATGGGATCTTTACAGGTGACGAATCCTGCCATCCGAAACGTCAACAACAACATCCTCGCCAACGCCCCCTGCTCCGTCGGTCTCCTCGTCGACCGCGGCCTAGGCAGCGCCGCCCGCACCGCGGCCGCCATGGGGCAGCACTTCTCCCACCACGTCGCGTGCCTCTTCTTCGGGGGCCCCGACGACCGCGAGGCCCTCGCCTACGCCTGGCGCATGGTCGAGCACCCCGGCGTGGGCCTCACCGTCGTCCGTTTCCTTCCGGCCTCAACGAACCCCCATGCAGCATCCACCACCGACCCCGCCGACCCGAGGGTCGTCACCGTGATGACGAGCGAGCAGAGGGAGAGAGACTTGGACGAGGACTACTTCAACGACTTCCGGCTGAGGAACGCGAGCAACGAGTCGATCGTGTACGCGGAGGTGGTGGTGGCCAATAGCGAGGAGACGGTGGCGGCGATACGTGCGATGGACGACCTCTACGACCTTTACGTGGTGGGGAGGGGGGAGTGGGAGGGGCCTATGGCGGAGCTGACGATGGGCATGACGGAGTTTTCGGAGTACCCGGAGCTGGGCCCTATAGGGGATATATTGGTGTCTTCTGACTTTGGGTCCGCGGTGTCGGTGCTCGTGGTGCAGCAGTACAATGGCCCGACCGGGGTCGAGAGCCCCCGGAGGCCGCAGTTAGACAATGCCGGCACGAGGACGAGGACAATGGGAGCAGCGGCGGCAGCAGCGACAACTCCGGATGGGGAGATGGAGCCGGCTGTCAAGGCCTTCCACATCGGTTAGATGGTGCAATGGTGGAAGACCTACACTAGCTAGTACAAGTTGGAAAGGAAGAAACTGTAGAGAGAATTTTGGTAGAATAGAAGATCGGTAGGAAAGAAACTATTTAATACAAGTTTTAACTTGTAATGTTTATTCTGTACAAAATGGAGTAGAATGAAAAAAATTACACACTATTTAATAATAGTTTGGACTCTCTTTTGCAAATATAATATTATTAGAACATCTCAAAAGCATAAATATTTTAAAATTATCAAGAACATATGTACTTAACATCCTAGAAATTGAACCAACGAATAAATAAAAAGGGCCTCCAATGATAAAACAAAATCAAATAGATAGTGGATCAATTAGATTTGTGGGCTAAAAAATATAGGCACCAAAAATTAAATTGAAGAACAAATTTTGTTTGAGTGGCTTAGTGAATATATTGGTGACTTGATCTTGAGATTTTACATACATCACTTGCATTTCTCTTGTTGCAATGCACTCTCTTATGCAATGGTATATACCTTGAGTCAAAATGTTTGCTTCTATCGTGGAAGACCAGATTCTTTGCCAAAGTGATGGCCAACTTATTGTCGAAGTATAACTCCATTGGATTGTCTGACGTGTATCTCTATTAGATCCTCTTGTGATATATGGAACTTCTTTATTAAACTTCTAAACAAAATTATATGCCAAACACTGAAGTAGCGACAACATATTCGGCCTCACATATTAAGAATATCACAATTGGTTGCTTATTTGAGATCATTGCAAAATTGATATTCCCATAACAAACACAAATCCATTGATACACTATCGATCATCCAAGTCTCCGGTCCAATCACTATCACTATATCTAACAAGCTTGAAATCATTGGAGGACGTGTAAAGTAAGTGTAGCCAAGTGTACCTTAATTTGATGTAGCGAAAAATTCTCTTGACAGTCTTCAAATCGGTGGTTGCTAGCAATTCCATGTAGACACTAACAAGTACGACTCCATATAGAATATCCAGTGTTGTACATGTTAAGTAGCATAAGCTTTCAACAAAACTCGTGAAAAGTTAATAATCAACTCCTTAATCATACTTTAACAATTTGATTACACGTTCCATGAGCATCCCTATGGGCTTGTAACCACTCATGTTGAGCTTCTTGATGACAAATTTTGTGTTCATTTCTTAGAAGATGAAAGACACGCAAAGGTAGAAAGACATAAGCTAATGTCAATCATATTGATATCCTTTGTCATAGCTCTTTTGAATTCTTCAAATAACTTTATGTTATTTTTTAATGAATATCAAACCATCTAAATATAAGCAAAACAAACAACATATCTCAATTCTCGTACAACTTAACATAGACAACTTAACATAGAGGGCATGTTTATATGGGTATTTATCACAAATATTGTCTTGAAATTTTTTAACAACTTTATATACCATGCCTTTGTGCTTATTTTAATCCATACTTGATGAGGCAACATATCTCTCAGAGCAATAGGTAGTAACCTCTCCATAAACACATGACAATCATGATTCGTCATCCCTGTCTGCTTGCGTTTGTTGAGATCGACATATCTTGCCAGATTTGACACGTAGCCGTTAGAAAATCTCAACTTTGAAATCCAGTTGTATATTATCAATTTTTTCTCTCTACTCAATGTAAATGGCGTTGGAGACTTGACCCAATTACCGTTTGCACTTTATTTTAGGTGCAAATCTGAACGACTACAAATAATTTCAAAGTCCTTTCTTGCTTTGAAATTGTCTTTCATTTTTTCTTGATATCCATCACCGTATTGGAGAGGTTGTCGAATACATTTTTTTTCGATATGCATAATATCAAGATTGTGTCTTATGAGATTGTCCTTCCAATAAGATAAGTCCCAAAAGATACTCCGCTTCGTCCAATTATGTCTATGTCCGAACCCTTCAAAGTGAAGGGCAGATATCGGATCTTCCACCACAGTAGACAATCCATCTGCCTCTTTCCAAACTTGGTCTCCTGTCACTCTTAACGGGGGCATAGATAGTTCATGTTTACCTGCTCTAAAGCCATCTCTGTTCCTTCTCCACAGATGCGATGCAGGAAGGAACTGACGGTGATAATTAAAAAAGTATGATTTTCTACCATTCTGGAGATGTAATGCCTTACTCTTTCTCATATATATCGGAAAAGACAAAGTATCATGAGTACTCCACCCCGATAACATTCCATATGCTGGAAAATTATTGATAGTCCACATGAGTGACGCTCTCATCTGAAAGTTCTGCTCCTTCGATATATCATATGTTTGAACGTTGAACTGCCATAATTGTTTTAACTCATCCACCAACGGCTGCAAGTAGATATCGATATTCTTCTTTGGATTTTTTGAACATGGTATGATAAGTGTCAAGAAAATGTAAGGAGTCTCCATGCACATCTATGGTGGTAGATTATAAGGAGTAAAATCATCGGCCAACAAGAGTACTGAGATCCCGACTGTCCGAAAGGAGTTAATCCATCAGAACATAAATCCAAACGGACATTCCCGGGCTCCGCAGAAAATTCAGGATGACACCGATCAAAATGCTTTCATGCCTCTCCATTAGAAGGTTGAGATAATTCTCCATCATCCATCTTTCATTCCTTGGTATGCCATTGCATGTGTTCTGCGGTATTTGTAGACATATACATCCTCTGCAGTCTCTTTGTAATAGGTTAAAACTATATGTACTTGTAGGGACGCAACCTCGCTCGAAAAATTGACTTTTCTTTGCCCCAAATTATTTTTTACCGGTTCGCATCACAGAAAATGCATCTATCTTTATCATTGTTCTTCTTGTAGTACAACATGCAACCGACCTAATCCTAGTTTTTGTATCATCATCTTTGACCTGTAGAAGTTTTCAGGCAACTCCTTTGATCCTTTTGGCAAAAATGCTCTAACAAACTGAATTATCCGGTCGTAGCATTCCTATGGCAAGTTAAAATCAGATTTTAGATTCAACATCCATATCACCACAGACAGGACATAATGAGAATCACAACTCGGGTATAACGTTGTATCGTCATTCTTGAACATATCATAGAATTTCATCGCAACTGGATTTGGATCCTTCGGATCTTAACTTGGACCGACCGTATCAAATACCAACTCACGTGCCTAGTTTGGTGGTCGATATTCAAAGTTATCTCCGAGAGTGGACTCTTCTATCTCCGTATTAAAGGAGAAATGATATTGAGGATTCAAAGGTTCTCCTTGAGCTGTCCACTCCTTGTAGTTCAGTATGAAACCCTTCTTGTAGAGATGCCCCCTCACTAGATCTACCACTTTAAATGGTATATTATGATATTTGACACAAGGACACTTGATGAGACTCACATCCATGAAATAAGGTTGACTAATGGCGTATTTGAGAAATTTCTCGACGTCCGCCCTAAAATCATCTGTCAAGCCAATCATACTCATGTCGCAAATTGTACATCCACAATCGGTCAACTAAGTATCGACTTATTACTTTCTTATAGACTTGAATGATTATGCACGTACCATGTCAAAAGAAAAAATATAAAGAACTATGAGTACCTAGTTAGGATACTTGCTAAAAGCAAATGTAAGAAAAAAACTTATCTATCGCATATAATAGTTTTTTATTTCCAATACCAAAAAATCCGATACTCTGGTTCAATACCGCCGATATATTACCGATATCGCCGATCCCGATACTCATAGTAATGGTCTGAGACCCAAAAAAAAAGAAAAGAAACAACACTAAAAATACTTAAAATTATGCATAAAATATAAAATATATATATTCTAAAATGTTAATAATTTACTAATAGTTATTTGTTTTCGATACCAAAAAATTCGATACTCTGGTCCAATACCTCTGATATTACCGATACTAATTGTAATGGTCTAATTTTTTTTTCCGACGAAAACCTGTAACAAGTACCCATATGACAAATTAGTAGCTTTCCAATACGATCCAAAGCAAACATGTGTTTATACACCTAATATCTATATTTGTCTTCTAGCGTATTGTGTCATGTGTCTTCCCACAAAATTCAAATATATTTGATAATGTGTATAAACTTTTCCCAAATAGATATGTGGAGGGCTAGAATTTACCATCGGAAGGGAGGAGGGGATCTGATGGAGCGTGGAGGCAGACGCCTGAGGCCGGTAGAGGGCCTGGCTCAGATTCCTGAGGTCGGAGGAGGGGCTTAGGGGGATGTCTCCGGAGGATGTCAGGGCTCGTCGAGGAGGGGGTGGGACTACTTGTCGCCGGAGAGGAGGAGGGGGTCAGTGGAGGATGAGGAAAGGGCGAGTGAGGGGTAGGGGCTGTCGGAGATAGGTCGGGGTCGGTGTAGGAGGAGGTCACCGGAGAGGGGGAGGGGGTCAGTGGAGGAGGAGGAGGCGGAGAGGGCGAGTGGGGGGAGGGGCTGTCGGAGAGGGGTCGGGGTAAGTGGAGAAGGAGTTCGCTGGAGAGGGGTAGGGGGTCAGGGGGGATCGAGAGAGAGAGAGAGAGAGAGAGAGAGAGAGAGAGAGAGAGTGGAGAATGGGAGAAATGAAACGGGCTCAAAAAATTTAAGTTTTTTCAGCGACGAATAATTCTGTCGCTAATCCGTCGATGAAGTAACAACGATGGATTAGCGACAGAATATTGACGAAATATAATATATTTGGTTTACATAAATAATTTAGTTGTTATTCCGTAGTATTTTTGTCGCCGACTCAGCAATGGATTATTTTTCGTCGCTACGATCCGTCTCGATTTAACAGTATTTTTTAGTGCGCTGACAAGCACAACAAGTAGCAGTGGGATGACCAAGCTTTCCGCAATAGGTACATTAAAGACGAAAAGAAGTGGGAGCAACAACAAGAACAGCCTCAGAACCTAAAGGTGGTGTAAAGGTATAGTAGAACGAGAACGCAGACGAGTATCGTCGGTGTAAGCTCATCGATATCAGCATCTAGGATGGTATTATTCTGAATTATTTGGCCGCTTGCGGACTTAAATTCGGTACGCAGGGCATAAAAATTTGAAAAAGCTGTCAACATTTCCGAAAAGTGTGCTCTTACAGAATCGGGACCAGAATCCTCTAAGTTTAGTAGCTCATGCCAATAACTCTGCATTAGTGTAGTAAACTCCTGAATAGTGTGATCCCCCTGTCTGGCGGTCGATGCTTGTGTGAAATGGTCCCATAATAAAGCAACGATCGGCTCATCATGGTCGTCCCAACGATCGGCTCCTGAGTAGTCAAATTGTCCCATAATAAAGCAGCGGACGATATATCCTCAAGATCTGGATGAAGTGATCTTTCAACAGAAGAGATGATAAAAGCAACGATCGGCTCATCGTGGTCGTCCCAAGTGTCATTAGCGACACAAATAGTATTTTGAGTCTTTGCTTTATCATCAGCAGCGGGTTCAGGAGGCCTCGGGATAGAACCATCAAGAAGACCAAGAGGATGAACATGTAGAGTGGTCCGAACTGTTGCCGCCCACTCAGTCTAATCATGAGAAGAAAGCAACAACAAAATCTGTGAAAGTCGAAAGAAAATCTTAAAATTTCTCCAATAAAGACTTCTTTTTCTTCGATGTGTCTTTCTAACTTAAAATGTATCTTCCTAACTTTAGGAAAGAGTTTGGAAAAGTCCCAACAAAAGATGAAGATAAAGAATACAATAAATTAGAAATTATCCTTCGATGTCGGCTGGAAGTGCTCTAGCAGCCACTATTAATTATTGGCTAATGTAGCGAGTGTCACGTCCCAGTCCCAAAATGCCGAGGGACTGGAGAAGCGTGGCAATGGCCAGCAGCACGCACCGATGGACAACCCAATTTAATGGATCCATCAGGGCATGCTTAAGCTGTAGTCTAGCAGTATAATGTACAAGTCTCAGGTATTTCTAATCTCATCCACAGAAATAACACAGATTAATTGCCAGAAATAATGCAATGGAAATAGATATGCAATATCAATAAGGTTATCTCGGGAAACAAATCCGAGAAATATTCTGTTACATTTAAGAAAAGACAGGAAATAAAATGCTGGAAAAATGTAAATACTGAGTAGTTGAAGCCGGCGCTCAAGAGAAGTCTTCGGCCACTATCTCGTCCTCTGTTCCTGGTTCTGTTCCGAGGAGTGCTCCGGTACCGTACACTTCTGGGTAGTTCTCTTCAGCTGTACCTGGGGACATCATCCATTCCAGGTCCTCAGGGGACATAGCAAGGTACAGAAAAACTCAAGCCAAATGAATATCAGTGCAGCAATAAGATAATCAGCAGGGTAAACTAAGTAACCAACTATGTGATATGCAATATGAGAGCAGCACTAGATCTCAGGCTGAAGCCACTACAAGCTCTGTGTCGGGGAGCCGGTAGCGGCAATAACTATGAATTACACTATGATATATACTATGTTATATATATAATATCAGCCTGTAGTCTGTGTGTCTCTCCCCACCCAATGTAATCACGCAAGCCATGACCATAACGTCTCATGTCCATGTCAGCGGGATTATAACTAATGCAGCAAGTCTGGTAGCTATGAATCAAAATGTCTAAGGATGTAACGTCTATGTCATATAACATGCATCCTATACAGAATCACCTTGAATGTCTCAGGAAGACTCTGTCTCATGAAATAGTGTCAAGTGTCCTGGGTTCTGGTGTACTTGATAGGACAAGTACGAGAATTATCGGGTCTCGATATCCATGTCTATGTGACGTTACACAACCCCGCGAACGGAGTTGGCACCCGACTATGATCGGACACTAAGTACATCACACGTCTCCTAGGTCAAGCAGTTAAAACATGTTTATATTTAATTCACAAGAAATCAAGTAAAGTACTATGTCAAGAATTACTGAGATTTGGCAGGCTTTATTTGTCCATTATTGCATGATTAAGTCCAGAAAATAATTAGCAAGCTGCAGGGTTTGGCAAGGTACACTTGCCTGTGGTTCCGGTTCCAATTGCGGCTCTGACTTCAGCTGGAATTGCAGGCGGTACTCCGATTGCTGAAACAAATATCACCATCAGATCCAGAAAATATCAATCAGCTAGAAACGCCTGTCCTTGGGTCCAATTTGGAGACAAGGGCAGAAACGGCAGTTTCGGGCCAAAACGGGGTCCACCGGTGGGCCCGCTTTGCACCGAAAAACGCATCCGGGTCAAAGGTCTCCAAATTCACCAAACTTAGTGTCAACAGGTCAGAAACGCTGATACGAACCCAACGGAACTTTCAGAATTGAATTCCGATGAGCCGTTCACAAAATCGCCCGTCGAGCGGGGCCTATGGGGCCCACGACACGCGATTTCGTCAACGTTCTCAGAATCGAACCAAACTTGGCCCACAGGACCAGCGTATCGCTACGAGTCCGATGGCGCAAGTTTCGTTTCAATCCGACGTGTGTACACAAAGTTAGGTCGAATTGCAGAAAAGACGGATACGGGGCGATGTCCGCGGATACGCGTTGATTTCGGTGTGCACGCACACCCAAATCAGCTTTCGCGAAATCCCACACGTCCGTATCAACGAGGCGCTCGTGTCTGTGAAGACCGCGCGCGACCAAGTTATCCCGTTTGGCGGGGCGGACTCGGTTCTGGGGTGAAACAGGGTTTGGGTTTTTCCTGTTTTTGGATCGCGGTGCGCGATCACCGCAGGACGCGATGCCCCGAACAGTTTGTCCGGACACCGAGAGGGTCATACAGGCTTCGCAACGCAATTTGCGGAATCGAAAACGGAGCTACGAGCAAAAAGTTACACGCACCTGAAGGACCCGAGAAACCGGGGTCAAACTCGTGTCCGACACGTGTCGGACACAGGGGATTCAATTTGGGGTTAGGGTTAGGGTTTTCTCCCCTGGCCGGCGGCGCTGCGGCGGAGGGCGGCCGGTGCTCAGGCGGAGGAGGCTGGGGCACGGGCGGCCGGGCTCGCGGTGGCTGGGGACTCGCCGGCGGCTGGAGCGGGCGGCGCGGGCTGCTGCTGTGCTCGCTGCTGTTGCTGCCGGCGGTGGGGGAAGCCGCCGGAGATGGGGGAAGCGGAGGAGGGAACTGCGGCGGGCGGCGCTGGCGGCGGAGCAGGGTGGCGGTGGAGCGGAGGCTAGGCGAGTGGTGGCTAGGGCTGGCCGGAGAGGATCTTATATAGGGGAGGGAGAGGGAGGAGCGGCCGGGGAAGGCGGGGTCGGGGCCGGAAAGGTCGGGGTCGTGCGGGGCGTGGGTGGCAGGCCGGGTGGGGCGGAGCGGCCGGCGGATCCGGCGGGAGACGTGGGTTCGTGGGGGAGACGCGGGTGCAGCGGGTTGGCGGGTGCGGGTCGGGCGGCGGCGGATCCGACCCGACCCGCTAGGCAGGTCTGGGCCGGGCTGCTGGGCTCGGCCCACTGGGCCGGACCGGGCCCGAAAAAATAAAAATAAATAAATAAAAAACAATAATAATAATAATAATAATAATAATAATAATAATCAGAAAATTAATTAATAAATTAAATAAATAGTTTTTAGGTATTTAAAAATAGGTCCGGGGTCCGATAAATTCCAGAAAAATTACCCTAAGTCCAGTTTTTCATTTTACATCCAAAAATAATATTTTCCTAATATTTTAATACTGTTTAATATCAATTAAAAATGATTGAATAATTAAAACCCTGTTTTTAATTTACAGAAAAATCCCAGAAAATTCCAGAAAATTGTGAAAAATCCAGTTTTTAAAATTTTGAAAATTCAGGGGGTTTACAATCTACCCCCCTTAAGAAGATTGCATCCTCGCAATCAAAGAATAACCGGTCAACAGAGATGACGCGGTCGCAAGCATCGTTTGAAAACACATCACAAGAGGCTTCAAGGAAATATCGTTTCCTTAAAAATCGAAAGTTTACACTTTCCAGGAAAATCTAGTTAAAACTATAATTTTTATGAAAACCAGGTTATTATTACCAAGTTGTAAATTACTAGGTTGGGGCTGAGGTCACGAACCAACGGGCACGAACTACAACAAGACTAGAACGGAAAACTATAAATCACTTACTCGCATCAGCGTCCTGCACAGTCATCGCATAAGCTTGTCCTCGTCTTTGAGGTAGATTCCTCTGCTGCTGTTGGGCTTGCTGGAAGAGTGTCGCCTGAGGTGCCAGAGGTGGCCTCGGTGCTGGTGAAGCTGGTTGGTTCGTCCTTGGTGCTCCATCTCGATGCTGGGGACAGTCCTTGGCTATGTGCTGATTGGTGCCGCAAATCAGGCACAATCCCAACTTGCGTCTGCAGTCCTTCTCGACATGACCTAGCTTGCCGCAGTAGTGACAGGTAGGAAGGGTCTGCGAAGCTGCCCTAGGTGGCTGGTTCGTGTGAGTTCTCTTTGCAGATTCTCCCGGTGGTGCTTTGTCTGGTGCTGAGGTGATTGGCCGCTTAAGGCGAGACTCTCTCCTGGTGACGTGTTCCATGCGTCGGGCTGCAGCGAGAACATCCGAGTAGGAGGTAGGTGCGACGGATCCGATGAGTTTCTGCAGCTCAATGTTCAGTCCGTCGAAGAATTTCTCGGCCTTCTCTTCCTCCGTCGGGATCAGGGTTGGGGCGAAGCGGCTCAGACGAATGAATTCTGCGTTGTACTCCTCCACCGTCATAGAGTCCTGAGTGAGGCGATTGAATTTGTCTCGCAGTTCGGATCGTGCAATAGCCGGGATGTACATCTCCTGGAAGAGTCTGGAGAACTCCTCCGAAGTGACTCGGTCTGGTCCGAGTCGTGCCTCCTCAGACAACCACCAGTGGTGCGCGTTGCCTATCAGCTGCATTCGGACGGCGGTCATCCAGCGTTCCCGTGGTAGCTCAGCTGCTTCAAGTTGATGCATGGGCCACCACAAAAACCATGTCACGCCCCAGTCCCAAAATGTCGAATGTTGGTGAGCCATTCATGAACTTCTGTGGGCTCCTCTTTTCCAGAAAAAGTGCGGGGCTTCAGTTGGCGGAAGTCAGTGATTGAGCCTGTAGATGGCCGTCGAGCTGGTAGGTTGGCCTGCTCTAGTACAGTTACGATGCTGTCCCTCCAGAAATTGGCTTCGCGACGCTGAGCCTCGTGTTGGACTTGTTGCTGAGCTTGCATCATCGCGTAGATCATTTGGAATATCTGCTGCCCGTCAATTGGTTGTCCTTGTGGGAGTACGGGCGTTGGTGGAACGAACTGCGGCGGAGGCGGAATATCATCGCGTCGGAATCGGGAGTTAGGTTGACCTGCCTGCTGGCTCTGTTGAGTTGTGGGAACTCCTCCGACGGGTGTCACTTCGTCGTCGTAGGTGACACCTGCAGCTTGTGGTATTCCGACGGGAGTCTCATTGCACTCTTGTGGGTCCATTTTCCTGTATCAAAAATAACCAATAAGAGGCGCACAGGAATCAAGGCAAGATGCAAGTAAATTATTTGAAGTCGATATAGAGATCAAAAACGATTCAAGCAAGTGGATGAGATTCTAAAACTTATCATATTCTTATTGCAGGCCTGTTCGGTCCCTAAGTTGAAACCGAACAATTTAGTCGTAGACCTGCATGGGCCACCACAAAAACCATGTCACGCCCCAGTCCCAAAATACCGAGGGACTGGAGAAGCGTGGCAATGGCCAGCAGCACGCACCGATGGACAACCCAATTTAATGGATCCATCAGGGCATGCTTAAGCTGTAGTCTAGCAGTATAATGTACAAGTCTCAGGTATTTCTAATCTCATCCACAGAAATAACACAGATTAATTGCCAGAAATAATGTAATGGAAATAGATATGCAATATCAATAAGATTATCTCGGGAAACAAATCCGAAAAATATTCTGTTACATTTAAGAAAAGACAGGAAATAAAATGCTGGAAAAATGTAAATACTGAGTAGTTGAAGCCGGCGCTCAAGAGAAGTCTTCGGCCACTATCTCGTCCTCTGTTCCTGGTTCTGTTCCGAGGAGTGCTCCGGTACCGTACACTTCTGGGTAGTTCTCTTCAGCTGTACCTGGGGACATCATCCATTCCAGGTCCTCAGGGGACATAGCAAGGTACAGAAAAACTCAAGCCAAATGAATATCAGTGCAGCAATAAGATAATCAGCAGGGTAAACTAAGTAACCAACTATGTGATATGCAATATGAGAGCAGCACTAGATCTCAGGCTGAAGCCACTACAAGCTCTGTGTCGGGGAGCCGGTAGCGGCAATAACTATGAATTACACTATGATATATACTATGTTATATATATAATATCAGCCTGTAGTCTGTGTGTCTCTCCCCACCCAATGTAATCACGCAAGCCATGACCATAACGTCTCATGTCCATGTCAGCGGGATTATAACTAATGCAGCAAGTCTGGTAGCTATGAATCAAAATGTCTAAGGATGTAACGTCTATGTCATATAACATGCATCCTATACAGAATCATCTTGAATGTCTCAGGAAGACTCTGTCTCATGAAATAGTGTCAAGTGTCCTGGGTTCTGGTGTACTTGATAGGACAAGTACGAGAATTATCGGGTCTCGATATCCATGTCTATGTGACGTTACACAACCCCGCGAACGGAGTTGGCACCCGACTATGATCGGACACTAAGTACATCACACGTCTCCTAGGTCAAGCAGTTAAAACATGTTTATATTTAATTCACAAGAAATCAAGTAAAGTACTATGTCAAGAATTACTGAGATTTGGCAGGCTTTATTTGTCCATTATTGCATGATTAAGTCCAGAAAATAATTAGCAAGCTACAGGGTTTGGCAAGGTACACTTGCCTGTGGTTCCGGTTCCAATTGCGGCTCTGACTTCAGCTGGAATTGCAGGCGGTACTTCGATTGCTGAAACAAATATCACCATCAGATCCAGAAAATATCAATCAGCTAGAAACGCCTGTCCTTGGGTCCAATTTGGAGACAAGGACAGAAACGGCAGTTTCGGGCCAAAACGGGGTCCACCGGTGGGCCCGCTTTGCACCGAAAAACGCGTCCGGGTCAAAGGTCTCCAAATTCACCAAACTTAGTGTCAACAGGTCAGAAACGCTGATACGAACCCAACGGAACTTTCAGAATTGAATTCCGATGAGCCGTTCACAAAATCGCCCGTCGAGCGGGGCCTGTGGGGCCCACGACACGCGATTTCGTCAACGTTCTCAGAATTGAACCAAACTTGGCCCACAGGACCAGCGTATCGCTACGAGTCCGATGGCACAAGTTTCGTTTCAATCCGACGTGTGTACACAAAGTTAGGTCGAATTGCAGAAAAGACGGATACGGGGCGATGTCCGCGGATACGCGTTGATTTCGGTGTGCACGCACACCCAAATCAGCTTTCGCGAAATCCCACACGTCCGTATCGACGAGGCGCTCGTGTCTGTGAAGACCGCGCGCCACCAAGTTGTCCCGTTTGGCGGGGCGGACTCGGTTCCGGGGTGAAACAGGGTCTGGGTTTTTCCTGTTTTTGGATCGCGGTGCGCGATCACCACAGGACGCGATGCCCCGAACAGTTTGTCCGGACACCGAGAGGGTCATACAGGCTTCGCAACGCAATTTGCGGAATCGA
Organism: Iris macrosiphon; assembly: GCA_036927795.1. Lineage (NCBI taxonomy): Eukaryota > Viridiplantae > Streptophyta > Magnoliopsida > Asparagales > Iridaceae > Iris > Iris macrosiphon. The sequence goes on from JAYESA010000004.1 coordinate 351,311,727, forward strand.
AAACGGAGCTACGAGCAAAAAGTTACACGCACCTGAAGGGACCCGAGAAACCGGGGTCAAACTCGTGTCCGACACGTGTCGGACACAGGGGATTCAATTTGGGGTTAGGGTTAGGGTTTTCTCCCCTGGCCGGCGGCGCTGCGGCGGAGGGCGGCCGGTGCTCAGGCGGAGGAGGCTGGGGCACGGGCGGCCGGGCTCGCGGTGGCTGGGGACTCGCCGGCGGCCGGAGCGGGCGGCGCGGGCTGCTGCTGTGCTCGCTGCTGTTGCTGCCGGCGGTGGGGGAAGCCGCCGGAGATGGGGGAAGCGGAGGAGGGAACTGCGGCGGGCGGCGCTGGCGGCGGAGCAGGGTGGCGGTGGAGCGGAGGCTAGGCGAGTGGTGGCTAGGGCTGGCCGGAGAGGATCTTATATAGGGGAGGGAGAGGGAGGAGCGGCCGGGGAAGGCGAGGTCGGGGCCGGAAAGGTCGGGGTCGTGCGGGGCGTGGGTGGCAGGCCGGGTGGGGCGGAGCGGCCGGCGGATCCGGCGGGAGACGTGGGTTCGTGGGGGAGACGCGGGTGCAGCGGGTTGGCGGGTGCGGGTCGGGCGGCGGCGGATCCGACCCGACCCGCTAGGCAGGTCTGGGCCGGGCTGCTGGGCTCGGCCCACTGGGCCGGGCCGGGCCCGAAAAAATAAAAATAAATAAATAAAAAAAACAATAATAATAATAATAATAATAATAATAATAATCAGAAAATTAATTAATAAATTAAATAAATAGTTTTTAGGTATTTAAAAATAGGTCCGGGGTCCGATAAATTCCAGAAAAATTATCCTAAGTCCAGTTTTTCATTTTACATCCAAAAATAATATTTTTCTAATATTTTAATACTGTTTAATATTAATTAAAAATGATTGAATAATTAAAACCCTGTTTTTAATTTACAGAAAAATCCCAGAAAATTCCAGAAAATTGTGAAAAATTCAGTTTTTAAAATTTTGAAAATTCAGGGGGTTTACAGCGAGAAACAGTGGATTCTAGTAGTCTAGGTACCACCTAACGAACTTCTTGAGACCGGCCTTGAGATCGGTGGTGGGAGGTCTATGTTTTAATGGTGGTAAGAAACTCGGACAACGCGGCGGAGCAGAAGGCAAAAGAAAAAAAAATCAACAATATTGATTATATGGAAGAGACCAGGATTAAAAAATCCTATGCTCCGATACCATGAAACAAATCAACAATATTAATTTTATTATTAGAGGATGTAAAAGAGTAATACAACCATGAATATATATAGATGGAAAGCAGATTCAATCCGTATAAAAGTAGGAGAAGAAATATGTATCCTTAGAGGAGAAAAAAATCCAATCATAAATCTAATTAGTACCTAATTCTAAATCTAATCTAATTAATCTTAACATAAATCTAATATAATTAATCTTAACAGTAACTTGTCATTGAAATAGGGTTTGCTACCTAGAATTTTAACCAATTTATTCTCGTGATTAGATTTAATGAATATTTTAAATTGTCGCCTTTCCTAGTCAAATTAATACAAACTGAATGCTTGATAGATGATTGGTAAGAAAGCAAAAGTAACTAATATTAAAACCCAAATTAAAATCCAAATTTTCTCTCCCAAAAGTTTTGAAATGAAAATCTATTCTATTATATAATAGGAAAAGTAGGCTTCACCGTGGAAGTTTTTCTTTCCAAAAATACCCTTCGATCTTTATTAAAAATTGATAAGGATATATGAGTAATTAAAAACAGTAATTAAATATGTATTAAATGTATGCATGCATGCAAAGTAGACATTTTAGGAAATAATAGTTAATTAAGTATGCATGCAAAGTAGGCACAGGGGCCCAAAAGACATGTTTTAACCTATAATGAAATTAAGGAATTGTTGTTTGCTATTTCAATAAACTATTGTTATTTTTTTCAAATAGTATGAAATATGTGCAACGCACGTGCACATATACTAGTAAATAAAAAATAAAAAATAACACCATTGCTTTACTAATTGTACAATAATTTAATATATCTAAAATTATATCTAAAATATTTTGTAATAAAAATTATATTTAATTATTTTAATATAATTTAAATTTTTATCTAATTATTTAATTATATTAGGAGAAAAAATTATGTACATTGCACGTGAATATCACTAGTTTTAATAGAAACCCTTTGTTAATTTAAATTTGACATATATAATTATTGTATCAATTATTATTATTTTCCAAAAAAATAAAAAATATATATATTACCACATATATTATCATTCAAAATTTAATTTTCTAAAAACATATTTGAAATTTATTATGGATAATTTGGATAATAATATATTCACAATTATAAATTATATTTAAACTACTTGCTTGATATTATCTAATTAAACACATATTCAAAATTAAAAAAAATTATTTATCAGAAATCATAATTGAAATATATTAATTTGTAATCTATATATTATTTTTTAATTTAAAATTTATATACAAATATATAATTATTTTATTTAAATATTTTAAATTGAATAAATTTTGTGTATAGATAATAACAAACTATCTTTTAGTGATTAAAAAAAAATATTGATAATAAATATTAAGTTACAGATTTTGTTACCATCTATATTATTATAGATAATAACAAATTAATTAATAAATTAAATTAAATTAAAGAAAGAAATTAAATTTAAAAATTAAATTAAACCAAATAAAATCTCCACGGGAGAAAGAACCACAAGAAATATTTTTCTCCTAGCCCACGGGTTCATTATATCCCGTGCCAAATAATATATACGCACCTCGCGGGACCCATTTAGATCCCACGCCAATAACCCGTCAATAATATTGACGGGTTCCCACGCCAACTACCCGACAATAATATTGACGGGTTGCTCCTTCATTCGACAAAACCTCATAATCCGACAATATTATTGACTTTTTGTCCCTTCGTTTGCAATTTCAACAAACTTCTTCCCTGACGCACAAATACAATAATTTTTTTCCTTCATTTGAAAATTTCTGTTTTCAAATATATATATATATGGGTAAACGGGATATGAGTCATGCACATGTGGACCAATAGGAATGGATTTCTACATCTCATGTGCACCCATGTGCACTAGTACACTCCATTCATATTGGTCCACATGTACATTGGCTCATGTAAGAATATGAGCCTATGGCTCATATCCCATTCTTCATATATATATATATATATATATATATATATATATATATATATAGGAAAAAAGGGTATTAGCCATAGTGCTCATATTTCTACATGAGCCATGCATATGTGGACCAATGAGAATAAATTCCTACATCCCATGTGCACCCATGTGCATTAGTACACTCTATTCCTATTGGTTTACATATGTATTGACTCATGTAGGATTATGAGCCTATGACTCATACTCCTTTTTTTCTAAAAAAATCAATTTAGTTTAGCACATTTCATTTAGTCATTTTCAACTTGAGATTTTTTTTTTAAGAAATAGAAAATATGAGAAAATTAATTATTACTGTGGTAATTGTTGAAATCACATGGTGGCATAATTCGATTTAGAAGTATACAAGATGGAAGGAGACAGATGCATGATACCAATATTGCAGAGGATGAATACCCAGAAGGAAGGAGACAAGAGGAAGCATAATATATGGATTAAGTTAACTAATCCAACTAATTAATATAAAATTCGATCAACATTTCTACTTTGCCACGTAATTCTGCGTGATGAACCATGCATGTTAGCACCGATATATAATATTAATTATTCTTGATAAATATTAGTTCGGGTCAAGTCGTTCTTGATGAATCTCAGCTCCGAACCTAGTTAAAACCATTAGAATTTAACGTGGTTTTCTAACTCTTTTTGTTAACTCATGCAATGTTGTATATCATCAAGAAAAAGTCTTAAATCAGTTGTTATACTTTTTTCCATCCATCTTTCTCAACAATATACTCATGTTAGTTTTTAATTTTAGATAACAGAATAAATATTTAGTCAATCTAAAATTCTAGGCTAAATATTCAACCATTCTAAATATATTAATAATACCATTTAGTCTTTACACCATTTTTTTACAACAATGTCAGTAGGCAAAATAAGAAGAAAACATTCTTGTATTCTTTTGGTTGAGTTACCAAAAAGTAGGGTTTATGTTCCAGAGTAACTCTATGGGACTCTAAAGTTTCTTAAAAATTTATGTTGGATCGATGGAGTGCACTTCTTAATGATTTATGCACCCGAACATAGTTACAGGAACTCCGTTTCGGAAACTTAATTTTGTAGTGATGTTACATTGCCAGAGTTTCTGTTTTAGAGAGTCAAAATTTATACCTATGCATCACATACGCAAGGTCTGTTTTTACACTTTTCTACACTTTCGTGCAACCAAACATGTCCTATGTGAAACAGGTGAGAGAGTTGGAACTAATAGCTGTTGATAGGTTCAACTTGGGCCTCGTTTGATTCGAGAAAAGGAAAGGAAAGGACGTCAATTCCTTGATATATTTTTTTTTTCTATGAAAAATTACAATTTCAATTGATTTTTTTTTTCTGGTATTTAAAAATATCAAAAAAATTGGGAAGAAAAATAATGATTTAAATATGGAAAAGTGAATCTTTGGATGGGTCTAGGGAATAACTCCCCCTTTCCATCATTCGGACATTTTTCACAATTCAGCAGTGATTGGCTTATGCAAGTAGAAGTGAAACTGAAATCTTCTTGTAACAATTTAGGATCAACTTCAAAACATAAACAGTTGAGCTTTAGATGATATTGAGTTGTGCAATTTTCCGAATATTATTTATCACTTCAAAAATATTTTACTGCAAAAGTGATTTATGCTGAGATGACAGAAGCGAAGAAGACGTACATTCAAATCAAGACAAGACCAGGAGAGGGATGCCTAGATCAGAGAAGGAGACAAGAGGAACCGTACCAAAATTTTGTGAGCAGCAAAAAGAAATTGAAGAAGAAGAAGTTAAAATAACAATGCACCATGTAGGTCAAGCACTGCGTCTAATATATGGATATAGCTCTCTCTTCGCCATGCATGCACCATGTTGGGCGCCAATAATGGCGCAATCATCACATAACACGAACCATTCTTTCTTGCAGGTCGCGACATGACACAACGTTAATTAGTGTGCGACTGATTTCATGCCATCTCGATCTAGGAATCAATTGGAACCATGGAGAGAGAAATATAAGACAGTATCTGTTTACTTTTGGATAATATATTACAAAAAAATTGGTTATAACGGTATTTTTTTTTTTTTGATAAAATAGACTAAAAAAATAAGAAGCTGATAATTAGATAAGAGATTTCAAATGAAAACTACACTGGAAAGCATATCAATTATATGAAAGTATAATGGTTGCCGAGTAATTTTCAGAGGCATTGTTAATTCTTATGGCAGACATTTTATATTGCATCCAGGTGATTATAGATGGATGATGCATCGAACTAATAAGGAACCCTTGCCAATGACTTCTGTCACGTCACGGTTCTGCAGAGCCGATTCGTTCTCGCATTCGGTTCCGCAGAACCGTTCGTTCTTGCTAAGACATGATTTCGTACAAGTCTGTGGTTGCACTTGTACATGGTAAAAACGTGCACGTGTGTCAAAATTTTTGTAAATAGTTCAACAACACAGCAGCAGAATATGAAACACACATTTGATATGTCGCCCAACGTCTGCCGGAAGAGTTGACGAAGCAATCGCCGTACCAGGTACACTCGCGGCAATAGAGGCCTCATCTACACTAGCTTCAACAGGAGGTACCGCCGAGTGTCTTCGCCCGCGAAAGAGTAAAGTTAAGGCTCCACCTCCCTGCAAGCTCCTTCTCCTTCCCTCAAGCCTTCCTTGACAACTAACACTTCGAGAGGTTCAGCGTCAGAAGCAGGCCCCTTGCCTATCAAAGGCCCCTCAAGGGGGTCTCCGACCACAAAGGAAGATGACACTGACCCAGACCCTGCCCTGATGAGACCTGGTTCAGCCTCCTCCGCCAGACCCTCTTCCGCTGCCACGTTAAATATGTTCATCGGCAAGGAAGGGCCAGTCGAATCAAAGCAATCGATGAGTAAGTTCACCCAAAAAATGAAGAATTGAAGCCAGAAAAATCTCCTCTCTTAAGAAATGGTAAAACAATATACCTGGGTGAGGTATCAGAGTTGGCGGTTCCGTCAGAGAAAATAGGGTTGTCCCCATGGCGCCCATATTTCCAACCTGGGTGTCGGCAAGGAAATATCCCCTTCCTCGCCGAACCTCTCTACAGTCTCAAGGCCAAGCTCGCCAACATACTATTCGCAGGAAGACGACGTCTCCTCCTCCCAGTAAAAAAAACCCCTATCGTGGCAACACGTACATAAAGTATCCTTACCCCAGTTCCCGGTCTCTACATAAATTCAGATAAACCAGGATGAATAAGGTCGTAATAAGGAGACAAGGAAATAAAGGTAGGAGGATGTAGGGATACCGCCTCAGCATCAAGAAAGGGATCCGGTTGGAGAATCACTAATGCAAAAGGGCCTACCTCCTCCTCTTCCTCGTCACCCACGATATGTGTGGGTTTCTTGGTAGCAAACCTCTTCCGATAACCTGACCTCGCGGTCGTAGATGGTTTTTGTCTTCGCTTCTTGGAGGGAGGGCTCCACCCCGGAGAAGCTCGACGCTTCATTGAAGAGTCCACCGGAGGATATGGGTCTTCAGAAGCATCCTCTTCTCCGTCGTCGAGTCGGGGCCAGTAGGCAATGATTCAGACTTCCCCTTGCCTTTACCATGAATGTTTTTTGGACCCACCGCTCTGAGGCTTCAGCTTGGTGCCTTCGATGAAGCTAGTATCCCGATCAAAGCCCGGTGGTGGTGCATTCACGGATACGTGAAAGTTAGCCGCTACATGAATAATATGGGCCGAAACCATAGCATCTGGCAGCGTGAATCGGACATGGGTATTGGTGGCAAAATAATAATCTCAGGCTCGAGCCCCATCAAGAATGTTACCCTCAAAACCAAGACAAGGGCTGGGATTGTTCAACATGAGTTGGCTATACCCGAATTGGCGAGCAAACCTACTCGGCATATAAGGTTCCAAGAAGACAAGATTCTGATTCCGGTATACAAAGTGTGAAGGTCGGATGGAGAGTAACCAGCCGAAGAGCCTCGGAGATAAGACCTGACGGTCAGCACCCCAATCACAGTGAACTCTGTCCACCTCATCCTCGATAAATTTTTGGACCGAGACAAAAAAAAGAATCATTCGCCAAATGGGCAAGTGCATGCCGACACGCGGGAACCATAGTGTGAGCCCATGGCATCCCACCATATTGACGAATGAAGGCGTCAGCTTCCGTCCTCATCGCCTCGAGGCCAGGACTCACTAGAGATGGGTAGTGCATCAGCAACCACTACATTAAATAATGATAAGGCATCTCGATTCTGTTGAAATCCCCAGGACCGTCATGATCCAGCACCTTTATGGTAAAAGTACGAAGTCCGCGATGGATGCTATAAACCATTACCGGGAGTAAGGCTAGACGACGACCAAAAGACAACTTTACAGCAGGGAGGATGAGGTTGCGACTTGCCCTCGCAATCGATCCAGAACCTCCCGAGACTATGCAATTTCGTAGCCACACCATCGAGAACCCAGCCAGCATTGCTTTTTCGACAATGGCTGGGTATCTTGATAAAAATAGCTGAAGGTATCACCAGAGCTACCAAATCTCTCACCAGTTGCAGTCGTTCTCTTAGTACTTCGTGCCAGATCAAGGATGGCTGTGTGAGACTAGGGTGTTCGAACGGTGACCTGGCCAGAAGCTGTAATCTCAAAAAGATGATGGATCTAGGCAGTAGTATGGGGTAACGTCTCCTCTGTGCTTTTATCCCTCTTCTTCGAGGTCTACTCACAGGTGCTATGGTGACACAACAACTCCCGGTACACTGCAAGGAACCCATTGTGTTGTTCCTCCAACTCCTTGAACTCCTCATTATCAGGAGTGTACTCTCCATACGGCTCCTCATCCCAGGGCAAACGCAAAATATCGTACATATCGTTAAGGGCGAGTCCCATCTTTCCGCCAGGAGTAAAGAAGGTCCCGGTGCAACAGTTGTACATCTCGGTCAAAGCCACGAACAAAATCAGATTCTTCTCCAGACCATAATAGGAACCCCTTATGACATAATAGAGATTGGACTCCTTCAAAAACTGCTCGTACTTCTCCAGAATCCACATGGTCAAAACGATCCAAGAATGTGAATAATGAACCCAGTTGAGAAGGCATATTTTTTTCATTGGATATGACCCCTTGTCCGTAAGCACGTTTAAGAAATTATCAGTGCCATAGAAATAAACATTGGGCCTCATTTCACTAGCAAAAATGTTGGTTTCCAACCTGCGAAGGGAGTAAGAAAATGACTCCTTAAAAGTTGCTACTTCCCTCTTCAGCTTGCAGTTGTGGCAAATACAGTTGATCAAGACTCCCTTTTGGTCGGGAGTCAGGTTGTCCAATATCCTCCTCGGAAGAGACAACATGTTGAAAGACGACAAGGACAAATGGCTCTCCATCATAGGTATGTGTATCCTTATCCCGCCAGATGAAAAGTCCCATTTCTCTTTTATCTTTACCACCTTTGGGTCCTAGATAGTAAGAGCATCCCCGAATAGGAAGATGGGATTTAAACAGGAAACATTACTGTTATCCGCAATCGGCCCGGAGTTCAGTTGGCTGAGCTGGTAAAATGAAGGCTGATCTGCTAGCAACTTCAGCCAAGCCTCATATTAGCCCTTGTATATCTGGACCTAGACATGTTATACGAGATGGTCAAATTTTATGCCCAATGCAACCTGAGAACGCCTGATAAGCACCTCCTCTGACGATGCCACGGGTAAAGTCAAAGAAAAGATCAGAAGGCGGTTAGAACCATCAAGATAACGTATGCCCCGAGAGACAACTCGGTCATATAATTTTTTACGTGCATCCAAGGTATGTCAAACGCATATGATGCCTTATATGAGACCCAGTCATGTCAAGCGCATGACAGGACATCCATACGACCGAGTGAGACGCACGTGAGGCCATCTATGTGGCCAGGTCAAGACCGGAGCATGGGACACGTGAGGCCATCTATGTGGCCAGGTCAAGACCAAAGCGAGACCCGCACATAAAATATGCGAATGGGTCCTATGGAAAGTCCGTACATGTTCTAATCCATACAACAGACTGCGTGCAAATTTTTCTCATGTCTAGACTGTAGCGCCCCGTTCTCCCGGTGCGGAGAGCGCGGCTAAGAAACACAAGACGGTATCGTTCGATCGGGATAGATTGAATTAAGAACTCGTCCTCGTTATGGATTTATTTCTTCGGAATCGATTCCCATATTCAGTGGACCGTGCCCCTGGGATCGACTTAGCGGCAGAGTCAGGAGGGACCTCTCCGCTGCTATTTTTTATTGCCTCAGTTTTCGATGTCGCTTGTTGCTTTCGTGCTTTGAGTTGGTTTTGGGATTTGCTTGTTTTCCTTGAACGGTTTTGATGGTTTTCATTGTTTTCGTTCATTGAACTGCACTTCAATTCCGAGATTGGAAAAGAGGAAGAGGTATTGATTGAGCTGTTCGTAATGCAGGTGAACGAGCAGTAGGCGGCTTGTGAGCGGAGTCGTGAAGCGCCTCTTTCCTTCTCCCTTCCAATAATCTAAGTGAGTGGCTACCATCCCGATTAGCTAGCCCTGCTTCCAAGTCTTCACACAAAAACTCTTGTATTCTTGTTACCCCGATCAGACGATACCAAGTAATAATAAAAGAAACCAAGATAAAAGAGAATAGACTTGGATAATATTGCTTGTCAATCAAATTTGGGAATGGTTACTTACCTGCATGCTTGTTCGTTTGGGACATTTATCATATGCATAAATACAAGTTAGAATGTTTGTTCTTCTTTAAAATTGTGCTATGAAATATACTGAATCAAGAGGCTATGCAACTGAATCATAATACTGCTTGTCCTGAACTGGCATTGCCTCAACTGCATGAACTGTTAGCTTAATAATACAATACCGATTTAATCACGGAAAACTTGTGCACAGGGTCACTGGTTCCTGCGGACGGTCGCTGGGGCACTGGCACCGATCCGATCCGGACAAAACTCATTGTAGTCTACTGCATCTGAACAGGATGGTTTGTAGCCACTACTGAATCTTTGCTGCATTCCATCCTCATTCAAGACTAAATCGTCCATTATGGCATCCTAGCCAGTGATCCACTGTATATTTAAACCTGTTGCAAACTAACTTGTGTCTTCGTGGCAGGGAAGGCATGGTAAGTATTGTGCAGGTGATTCAGACGGGCAGGTAAAATCCACTGAACGGTGGCTAGTTCATTTCAGTAATATACATATATACTGTTGCTTGTAAATGAACTAAGGCAAGATAGAAACCCACAAATATGCATGCTTCATTAAAACAACGTATTGATTGGTATAGTTCGGCTAGCTCGCCTTCACCAGTATGTTTCGACATGCTGACCCTCGTTGAAACAAGTTCTCCTCACCAAGGCAAACCGAGCGAGGAGTCGAAGTCGTCTTCCCGATCCAGTCCAGCTGTTGGCGCATCTTGATGGCGCCGTCCTTGAAGCATTTTGAAGCAGGAGCCTGCAACTCTTCATACACAAATGCAGCTCCGTGGCAAAGCTATCCTCAAGCCTGGAGGTCTATATCTTTTGAAGTTTAGTAAAGGGATATAATGTACAGGACTGCTATCTCATTTTGAGTCAACTCTTTTGTAAGCCCGTGTGGCAATTTAGCTAACTCGTTCAGGAGTTTGTAATAGATGTTCATTATCAATAAAGAGAACTTTTTCATGTTTCAAATCTGTGTTTCAATTTATCTGCGTACTCTGAATATGTGCTTGCTATGCAAATCATTAAAGCCTTGTGCGGACGCAAATCCAGGCCCGCACGACGGTCACGATTCGGGGGACGCCTCAACGATTCTACGAAATCGGGTTGTGACATAGTGGTATCAGAGCACAGATTCAAGTTCCTTAGACTCTCGTGCTGGAAAAAGTTCCTTTAACGACTAAATTCTTGTGCGAACTCTTGAACTCGCTAGGCCAAAATGATATACGTTCATGTAATAAGTCCATAATACATTATGATTCTAATATAATTTACCTTCTTTTGAAGGGATGGCTCCAGCGCAATCTGCAGTGCAAGCACCGAACGAAACACAAGAAAGTAGTTCGGGCACTTCGGGAAGCCCTCAGAGCCAGTGCGTCATATATCAAGTCGATCCGCTTGAGCGGGTAATGCAAATGTTAGAATCGCAATGACAAAGAGATGATGCTTGCCAAGCCAAGTTCGAAAGCAATTTAGAGACCCGATTCTCAGTCCAACAGAAGCAGGTAGATACCCTGCAACAGATCGTTCAGACTTTGGTTGCCAACCATTCCGCCGCAACAACAACGACTCCGGTGGAACAGCCCGTGCTTGAAGTAGAGATGCCACAAATTCCAAGGCCGAAGGACGTGACTGCCTTCAACTTGGGCCACTTCAAGAAAGTCTGCAACACCCCATTCAACGGGACTGAGGAACCCATCGTGGCCCTAGATTGGCTAGCCGAACTGGAAGATCACTTTGCTCTGTTAGAGGTCCCCGAAGAGAAGCGCGTCGCCTGCGTGCAACTTCAGCTCTGCCTCAACGCGCACGATTGGTGGAACGTGCATCGACGATCTCTCCAATTTGATCACGAAGAGAAGGCGATCTCGTGGACTACTTTTCGTGCCGCGTTTGAAGAGGAGTTCATACCCCCTCCAGTTCAACGTCATATGGAAAATGATTTCGTACAGCTGCGGCAGGGCAGTTTGACAGTGAAGCAATACTCCGCCGAATTCAACCGACTCTCTAAATTCGCTAGGGCCTATTTACCTGATGCAGCGAGTCGAACTAGAAGGTTTGAAGGCGGTCTGCGCCCTGCCATCCATGCGCACGTGGTCAATAATCAGAACGGGACAATGCGTGAAGTAATGAATCATGCCCTATATCTTGAACTGCAGTATCCTCACGTTTCCACCGACGTTGTGCATATCTACAATCACAAACGCCAAGGCAGCAATAGAGGAAACACCGCTGCAAAGTGCCATAACCACGGCGGTCCACGGAGGGAAAACCCAGGGCAACCATGTGCTTATTGTAAGAAACCAGGGCACACAGCTGAAAAGTGCCACAAAAAACTTTGGCAATGCCTCATTTGCGGGAGTCCAGATCATACCGTTCCTGCCTGCCCACTGAGCTGCCTCAATAATCCCTAACGGTAGGCTTTATTCCTAAGTTTCGGGATGAAACTTCCAATTAGTTGGGTAGGATGTAGCGCTCCGTTCTCCCGGTGGGGAGAGCGCGGCTAAGAAACACAAGACGGTATCGTTCGATCGGGATAGATTGAATTAAGAACTCATCCTCGTTATGGATTTGTTTCTTCAAAATTGATTCCCATATTCAGTGGACCGTGCCCCCGGGATCGACTTAGCGGCAGAGTCAGGAGGGACCTCTCCGCTGCTATCTTTTATTGCCTCGGTTTTCGATGTCGCTTATTGCTTTCGTGCTTTGAGTTAGTTTTGGGATTTGCTTGTTTTTCTTGAACGGTTTCGATGGTTTTCATTGTTTTCGTTCATTGAACTGTACTTCAATTCCGAGATTGGAAAAGAGGAAGAGGTATTGTTTGAGCTGTTCGTAATGCAGGTGAACGAGCAGTAGGCAGCTTGCGAGCGGAGTCATGAAGCACCTCTTTCCTTCTCCCTTCCAATAATCTAAGTGAGTGGCTACCATCCCGATTAGCTAGCCCTGCTTCCAAGTCTTCACACAAAAACTCTTACATTCTTGTTGCCCCGATCAGACGATACCAAGTAATAATAAAAGAAACCAAGATAAAAGAGAATAGACTTGGATAATACTGCTTGTCAATCAAATTAGAGAATGGTTACTTACCTGCATGCTTGTTCATTTGGGACATTTATCATATGCATAAATACAAGTTAGAATGTTTGTTCTTCTTTAAAATTGTGCTATGAAATATACTGAATCGAGAGGCTATGCAACTGAATCATAATACTGCTTGTCCTGAACTGGCATTGCCTCAACTGCATGAACTGTTAGCTTAATAAAACAATACCGATTCGATCACGGACAACTTGTGCACAGGGTCACTGGTTCCTGTGGACGGTCGCTGGGGCACTGGCACCGATTCAATCCGGACGGAACTCACTGTAGTCTACTGTATCTGAACGGGATGGTTTGTAGCCACTAATGAATCTTCGCTACATTCCATCCTCGTTCAAGACTAAATCGTCCATTATGGCATCCTAGCCAGTGATCCACTGTATATTTAAACCTGTTGCAAACTAACTTGTGTCTTCGTGGCAGGGAAGACATGGTAAGTATTGTGCAGGTGATTCAGACGGACAGGTAAAATCCATCGAACGGTGGCTAGTTCATTTCAGTAATATACATATATACTGTTGCTTGTAAATGAACTAAGGCAAGATAGAAACCCACAAATATGCATGCTTCATTAAAACAACGTGTTGATTGGTATAGTTCGGCTAGCTCGCCTTCACCAGTATGTTTTGACATGCTGACCCTCGTTAAAACAGGTTCTCCGCACCAAGACGAACTGAGCGAGGAGCCGAAGTCGTCTTTCCGATCTAGTCCAGCTGTTGGCGTATCTTGATTGCGCCGTCCTTGAAGCATTTTGAAGCAGGAGCCTGCAACTCTTCATACACAAATGCAGCTCCGTGGAAAAGCTATCCTCCAGCCTGGAGGTCTATATCTTTTGAAGTTTAGTAAAGGGATATAATGTATAGGACTGCTATCTCATTTTGAGTCAACTCTTTTGTAAGCCCGTGCGGCAATTTAGCTGACTCGTTCAGGAGTTTGTAATAGATGTTCATTATCAATAAAGAGAACTTTTCCATGTTTCAAATTTGTGTTTCAATTTATCTGCGTACTCTGAATATGTGCTTGCTATGCAAATCATTAAAGCCTTGTGTGGGCGCAACCCCAGGCCCGTACGGCGGTCACGATTTGGAGGACGCCTCAACGATTCTACGGAATCGGGTCGTGACATAGACCCTTCTCCTTCTTACCTTGGATGGGCACCTGAATGTCTGGGTGGAAAGTTGAAACTACATCCTTGGCCTTAGACGAAGATGCGAGGCGCTTCCCCTTGTTCTCAGCTTTCTTGGCCTTTGACGAATATGACGGAGCTTTGGGGGCCATGGCAATCGAGCAAAGAGTCAGAGATAGAGGAAAGGTCGAAGACTAAAAAAAAAACTCAAGCAGAGAGAAAATTTTCTCTCTCGTCGGCAGAAACCCTTATTTATAGGGCAAAGAAGATAGTGGTAACTCCTTGATTCTTGTGCTACACTGTCAGCACTAATGATGACGGTAACACTTGAGTTTCCCACTCAACCTTATCCTTTTAGAAAATTATCGCTTTGGGATCTTTACTGAGAGTTGGTGCAGAATCCCAATAAATCCACTCAATGATCGAGCCTAACCTGCATTAAATAGAGATTTGACAGCTTGGAAGCGCTCATCGATGTGGCCCAACACCCATGCGGCCTGAGTGCTCCATTTCCATGCTTTTTATTCAAAGTATTTCATACTTGTCGGTTTAAAAACTTTTAAGGGGGTCTTGTAGAATCATGAAAAATATGGATCCATGCGTCCAACAACCATGTGTCCTAAAGTAAAACTCAGAAGATATCGGGCCGTAGAGTCACCCTACGGCCCAGAAAGGCAAAATCTATGCGTCCCAATAAGCCAAAACATCTTTTGGCCGCAGATAAACTTGATGTGGCATCCTAAAAACAGGATCATCTCTGACACAGATTCCTGACAAAAAAGATTTTCTGAAAGCCTCGAAGGATGTGAACACGCTAAACGACAGAAACCTCACATTAGCATAAATTTTACTCTTAATGGGTGTGCAAGACCATGTTTATAGCACAATAAATATCCCATGCGTCTTTTGCCCCATGCGTCCCAAACTCCATATGTTCCATGCGTCTCTAGCCCCATGCATCCCAGACTCCATGCGTCTCTCGCCACATGTGTCCTAGACTCCATGTAGACCAAATTTTTATGTTACAACTAAAATAATTCTCTCCCCTTTCGTAAATCTAAGCGATCTTCTCGTAGGCGTTATCCCCCAATTGAATCGGGGGATCGAATTGATTATAGAAACATGAGTTTAATTAGTCGATTTATTAGTGAACAAGGAAAAATATTATCTAGACGGGTGAATAAATTGACCTTGAAACAACAACGATTAATTACTATTGCTATAAAACAAGCTCGTATTTTATCTTTGTTACCTTTTCTTAATAATGAGAAACAATTTGAGAGAGCCGAGTCGATCCCTAGAACTACTGGTCCTAGAACCAGAAATAAATATGAACAGTAAGAACTAGAATTCTTATCGATACTGGAACTCATAGGGAAGAAAATGGATTTATGGATGGAATCAAATATGCAGTATTTACAGAAAAAAGTATTCGGTTATTGGGGAACAATCAATATACTTCTAATGTCGAATCAGGATCAACTAGGACAGAAATAAAGCATTGGGTCGAACTCTTCTTTGGTGTCAAGGTAATAGCTATGAATAGTCATCGACTCCCGGGAAAGGGTAGAAGGGCCGATCCACGATAACCCATACTGCATCTTTTCCACTGGGGCTTCTTGGGAATCCGGGGACGAAATCCATGGTAATATGCTCCCACTTCCATTCAGGTATGGGAAGCGGCTGCAACATACCCGCAGTCCTTTGGTGCTCGGCCTTTACTTGCTGGCAGACTAAACATTTTGCCATAAATCGGGCAATCTCCCTTTTTATTCCATGCCACCAATAATACTGCCTTAAGTCTCGGTACATCTTGGTTCCTCCTGGATGAACAGAGTATATGGATCTATGTGCTTCCGTCATTAACTCCTGCCTCAATTCTCCATTTGGAACATATAGGCGATTTTCGTACCTTAATATCCCGTCCTCATGGATGCGAAGTCCTGTCTGCATGCCTGCTTCTGTTCTCTCTTTCAGCCTTCAAAATCTAGCATCAGTAGGCAAAGCTTCTTTGATCCTCTCCACAAGCGATGACTTAACTTCGAGGTTAGCCAGCAAGCCATTTTGTCCAGGTAAAACAACCTATATCTGGAGATCTTGTAGGTCTTGTAATAGCTGAGGCTGCTCCGTCAAGAAATAAGCCGTGGGTTTCCTGCTGAGGGCGTCGGCTACAACATTTGCCTTCCCCGGGTGGTACTGCAGATCTATATCAAATTCCACCATCAACTCAAGCCAACGCCTTTGCCTCATGTTGAGCTCCTTTTGATTATATACATACTTCAGACTCTTATGATCAATAAAGATTTCGACGTTCTCTCCATACAGATAGTGCCTCCAGATCTTCAGTGCAAATATTACTGAAGCTAGCTCCAGGTCGTGCGTTGGGTAGTTCTTCTCGTGGACCTTCAACTGCCTCGATGCATAAGCGATAACCTTGCCATGTTACATCAAGACACAACCTAGTCCACTACCGGACGCATCACTATAAACAACAAAATCTCCTGACCCTGAGGGAAGAGTCAAGACTGGTGCTGTTGTTAGACGTCTCTTCAGTTCTTCAAAGGCCTTCTGGCATCCTTCCGTCCATATAAACTCCTGATCCTTCCGAGTCAGCTTCGTCATTGGCTCCGCAATCCTTGAAAAATTTTCTACGAACCGCCGGTAATACCCAGCAAGTCCGAGAAAACTTCTCACTTCTGCAACGGAGGTAGGTGTCGGCCAAGTTTCTATTGCAGTGACCTTCTCCGGATCCATTGACAGTCCTTCTCCCGAGATGATGTGTCCCAAGAAGGGCACCTTTCCATACAAAACTCATATTTGCTGAGTTTAGCATACAACTTCTCCCGTCTTAATATTTCTAGCACAATTCTGAGGTGCTCCTCGTGCTCTTCGTGGTCCTTGGAATAGACTAGAATATCATCA
The DNA here is from genome assembly GCA_036927795.1 of Iris macrosiphon. Taxonomy (NCBI): domain Eukaryota; kingdom Viridiplantae; phylum Streptophyta; class Magnoliopsida; order Asparagales; family Iridaceae; genus Iris; species Iris macrosiphon. Next base: position 351,328,756 of record JAYESA010000004.1, read on the forward strand.
ATAAATACAACCACAAATTTATCCAAGTACTGATGGAAGACTCCGTTCATCAAACTCATAAATACGGCTGGCGCATTGGTTAAACCAAACGGCATTACTAGGAATTAATAGTGTCCATACTTAGTTCTGAAGGCCGTCTTCGGTATATCTTCCTTCTTCACCCTAATCTGGTGATAACCAGATCTCAGGTCAATCTTTGAGAATACCCTAGCACCACTCAATTGGTCAAATAAGTCATCAATGCGTGGTAAGGGATACCGGTTCTTAATGGTTACAGTATTTAGAGCTCTGTAATCAATGCACAAGCGTACGGTTCCATCCTTCTTTGGTACAAAAAGTATGGGCGCTCCCCAAGGTGAAACACTGGGCCGGATAAATCCTTTCTCCAGAAGATCGTCAACTTGTTCTTTCAACTCCACTAACTCCTTAGGTGCTAGCCGATATACCGATGAAGTGATAAGTTCGGCTCCTGGAGTTAGGTCTATTGTGAATTCTATCTCCCGATCAGGTGGTAAACCTGGAAGGTCGTCAGGAAATACATCCACAAATTCCGATATGACTCTTGGGTAACCTGACTCCTCTTCTACAGATACTACCCTAAGAGTTGGCTGGACACCTTGCTCTACAGCTCCCCGCAGAAATTCAAACTCAGGATGGCTAGGGGGCCTAAATATCACCTTTCCAAGCCGGCAATCAAGTGTCGCATGGTACTGACTTAACCAGTCCTTACCAAGTACAACATCATAATCAGGTATAGAAAAGATCAAAAATTGGGCTCGCATGTCTCGGCCACATACTACTACCGAACATGATCTACAGATATCACTAACCGGGATAATTCCACCTCCCGTAAGAATTCTCTTCATCTTTGAGAGAGATGTGGTAGCTACTCTATGTGTGGCTACGAAGCTAGCAGCTATGAATGAATGCGAGGCTCCAGAATCAAATAAAGCTACAGCAGGTAATGAAGCTACTAATATGGTACCTGCTATAACTTCGCCTGCAGTAGCTTCCTCTGCGACTGCTAGTGGATATGCCTTTCCTCGTCCCGGAGCTGGACCTCTCTGCTGACGAGCCTGCTGGAATAATGCTGCCTGAGGTGGTAGTGGCGGCCGGTCTCCTCCAGGTCCTGTCTGTGTTGCTCCCCCAGCTGGAAGAGCTGGCCTAGGTGCAGGTGGAGCTGGTCGATTTGGAGCTCCCTCTCGACGCTCAAAGCAGTCCTTTGAGAAGTGTTGTCCGGATCCGCAAACCAGGCAGAGTCCCAGCTTGCGTCTACATTCTCTTTCAATATGACCTACTTTGCCGCATTAATGACAAGTAGGTAGGTTCTTTGTCGCTGTTCTCGAAGGCAGGCTCTTCTGGGGTCGTTTGGCAGAATTCCCCTGTGATGACTTGGACGGTGCTGAGGAGAATGGACGTTTCAGGCTTGACTCCTTCCGAGTAACGCGCTCCATACGATGTGCTACAGCAAGGACGTCGGTGTATGATGTGGGCGTGACAGATCTGATTAATCTCTGGAGCTCGAACCTGAGTCCATCAAAGAACTTCTCCGCCTTCTCTTCTTCGGTAGGAATTAGAGAAGGGGCAAAGCGGCTCAGGCGAATGAATTCGGCATTATATTCCTCCACCGATATATTGCCCTGGATCAGGCGGTTGAATTTGTCTCGGAGTTCTGACCGAGCAACAGCAGAGATGTACATTTCCTGGAAGAGTCTGGAGAACTCCTCCCAGGTAACTTGATCATGCACGAGCCTCCTTTCTTCGGATAGCCACCAATGGTGCGCGTTGTCCGTCAGTTGCATCCTGACGGCAATCATCCACTTGTCCCTTGGAAGTTCAGCGGCCTCCAACTGATGCTGCGTATTCGTAAGCCATTCATGAACTTCAGTTGGTCCTTCCTTGCCCGAGAAGGTACGAGGTTTGAGTTGACAGAAATCTGTGATAGATCCCATCGCTGGTCGCCTAGTTGGTGGATTTGCATGTTCCAATGCTGCGACTAGGCTGTTCCTTAGGTTCTCGGCCTCATGACGTTGGGCCTCCTGTTGGATCTGTTGTTGTGCCTGCATCATGGCATAGAACATCTGGAATATTTATTGTCCGTCCATTGCCTTCCCTGGGGGAAAGACAGGCATCGTAGGAGGGAACTGGGGTGGAGGCGGGATGTCATCACGCCTGAACCTGGAACTTGGCTGGCCAGATTGATTGCTCTGAGAGGACTGTCCTCTGGTATCTGGCGTCACCCCAGCTTCGCAGGTAACCACAGCTTCGGGCGGTGTACCCAAGGGGTTCTCGTCACCACTTCTGGGATACATTACTCTGCATCAAAAGAAAATAATGAGAACGCACAGAGGAATCAAAACAGAATGCAATTCAAGCAATTAAATTGAATTTGACATAGAGTCCAAAAATGATTCAATCAATGGATGAGATCCTATAACTTATCCTATCTTATTGCAGGCATGTTCGGTCCCTAAGTTGAAACCGAACAATTTAGTCGTAGACCTGCATGGGCCACCACAAAAACCATGTCATGTCCCAGTCCCAAAATACCGAGGGACTGGACACGTGGCAATGGCCAGCAGCATGCACCAATGGACAACCCAATTTAATGGAACCATCAGGGCGCACTTAAGCTGTAAAATAAGGTCTACGACAACATGCCACAACTAATCTCATCCATAAAAGATAAATATAATCAACTACATAATGAAATGAAAATAAGTAGCAACAAGTCTCAACAAGTAGGTCGGAGAAACAATCCGACATAAGTCTGAATACACTGGCTCAATAGGCCAGGAACAAAAGAGTCAAACATAAAGTAAATACTGAGTACGAAATCAGGTACTCAGGAAAAGTCTTCAGCAGTCACCTCGTGCTCAGGGATTGGTTCTGCTCCAGTATCAAGTCCAGTAATAGCTTCAGCTCCTGTCCCGTATATCTCGGGGTACTGCTCCTCAGCTAAACCTGGGGACATAATCCATTCCAGGTCCTCAGGAGACATAGCAAGGTACAGAAAATACAAGCCAAATAAATAAGCAGTGCAGCAATAAGTAAATAATTGGGTAAACTATGTAACCAGCTAAGTGATATGCAATATGAGAGCAGCACTAGAACTCAGGCTGAGAACGCTACAAGCTCTGTGTCGAGGAGCCGGTAGCAGTAATAACAGGTAAAGAGTCTAGCTCTGCTGGAGAGTCTACAACCTCACAATAGTAGTGGATATATATATGAAATAGCCTGTAGCATGTGTGTCTCTTCCCACCCAATGTAATCACGCATATCATGACCATAACGTCTCATGTCCATATCAGCGGGATTATAGCTAATGCAACAAGTTATATTGTCTATAAATAAAATATCTCTGTCAAGTCCTGTATCCTATACAGAATCACCAGGAATATCTCGGGAAGATCCTGTCTCATGAATAGTGTCAAGTGTCCTGGGTTATGATGTACTTGATAAGACAAGTACGAGAATACATAGGGTCTCGATATCCATGTCTATGTGACGTTACACAACTCCACATACGGGGTTGGCACCCGACTAGTAATCGGACGCTAAGTAAAATTACTCGGTCCTGGGTTGAACAGTTAAATCAAGTTTATGTATGTTTACACAAGTACTCCAGCAAGTACTATAACAGAAATCATTGCAAGTTGGCACGTTATAATTGTCCACTGATATATAAATAAGTTAAAAAAATAAGTAGCAAGCTGCAGGGTTTGGCAAGGTACACTTGCCTGATGTTTGAATTCCAACTACTGTTCTGTTACTCGGGAAATTTCCAGAAACATCTCCGGATGTTGAAACAAATATTACCATCATGCTCAGAAGATATCAATTAGCTAGAAACGCCTGTCCTTGAGTCCAATTTGGAGACAAGGACAAAAATGGTAATTTCGGGTCAAAACGGGGTCCGCATGTGGGCCCGCTTTGCACCGGAAAACGTGTCAGGGTCAAAGGTCTCCAAATTCGTCCAACTTAGTTTCAACAAGTCAGGAACGCTGATACGAACTCAACGGAACTTCCAGAATTGGATTCCGATGAGCCGGTCACAAAATCGCCCGTCGAGTGGGGCCTGTGGGGCCCACGACACACGATTTTGTCAACGTTCTCGGAATCGAACCAAACATGGGTCACAGGACCAGCGTATTGCTACGAGTTCGATGGCGTATGTTTCGTTTCGATCCGACGTATGTACACAAAGTTATGACACGTTCCAGAAACGACGGATACGGGACGGTGTCGGCGGATACGCGTTGATTCCGGTATGCACGCACACCCGAATCGACTTCTGCAAAATCCCACACGTTCGTATCAAAGACGCACACGTATCGGTAAAGACCGCGTGCGACCAATTCGTCCCGTTTGGCGGGGCGTACCCGGTTCTGGGGTAAAACAGAGCGTTGTTTTTCCTGTTTTTGGACCGCGGTTCGCGATCACAACAGGACGCGATGCACCGAAAAGTTTGCCCGGGCACCGAGGGGGTCATGCAGGCTACGTGTTGCAATTTACGGAATTGAAAACAGGGTTACGAGCAGAAAGTTACGAGTACCTGAACAGGGCTCAAAAATCTCGATCTACGCGTGTCCTTCGTGTCCTTCGTGTCCTATGTCGACGAGTCCCGTGTCTGCTGTGTCCGCGGTGTGTCCAGCTAGGTTAGGGTTCTTTTCTCCGGAGGTGGGCGGTGCTGCGGTTAGGACGGGGGTCGTCGGTCGGCGTCGGGTTCTGGAAGCAGCGGGAAAGGAGGAGGAGGAGGAGGCGAGCGGCGGCTAGGGCGGAGGGGTCTGATCGGAGAAGGAGGAGGGGAGTAGGTGGAGGTCGGGTCGGCGCCGGGAAAGGGGATGGCCGGAGTAGGGTTCCGGCGGCTCTAGGGTGCTGGCTTGGGGGGGAAAGAGGGAGGAGATGGGGGATTTTATAGGTGGAGGGGAGCAGGGGGTGGCCGGGTGAGGCGGAGACGGAGTCGGGGTCGTGGGGTCGTGGCGTGGGCGGAGGTCGCAGGCGACATGGCCGGAGGATACGGCGGGGGACGCGGTCAGCCGAACGTGGGGGGGGGAAAGGGTCGGCCAAGTCGGGTCTCGGGCGGTCCGGGTCTGGCCGACCCGACCCGACCCGCTAGCAATTGCGGGCTGGGCTTGGGCCCAATAGGCTGGGCCAGGGTTCGGGCCAGGGTTCGGGCCAGGGTAAAAAAAAATGGTTTATAAAAATAATAATAATAATAAATAATAGATAATAATTAGTTAATTAGTTTTTAGGTATTTTAAATTAGGTCCGAGGTCCAATAAATTCCAGAAAAACTACCCTAAGTCCGGTTTTCTATTTTACACCATAAAATCATATTTTTATTATATTTTAATATTAGTTATTAGCAATTAAAAAATGATATAATTACCAAAGCACCTATTTTAATTCTTGAAAATGCAGAAAAATCCCAAAAATTATTTTAAAAATATTTAGAAAAATTTTGGGTGATTATACGGCGTAAAGAATTAGAGGTGTCGAAGCTACACATATTCAGACTTCACAGCAACGTATGGCAAAACGATCATATGCAAAGAAGAAAGACGATTTTTATTAAAGATTAAAGTCATGATTACATATGAGGGAAATCCAATCTACAAGGTTTTTTTTTTCATTTTCATGATTACATCTGAGGGAAACCCCGTCTACATAGGGCTTCCTCATCGTCGGCAGAAGATCGCACCGAGAATCTGTTCTACCGGGTTCTCGCATCGGTGCAGGTCTTCCTCTTCTTCCATGGCAGTTCATCGACCACCACAGTCATGAACAAGAAGATCGATGGCGGGAGGATACAGAACTGGGCATGCATAAATGATGCAGATCCCATGCTCCGTACGCCATGACCGATCCAGTTGAGGCTTCTTTAAGACCCAACTCGATCGAGGACAGCAGTTACAGTTTGTCTGCTCTTGTCCGCGGAGGTCTCAGGGGGAAATATACGGCCTGCAAGCTGTATGGTCTAATACGACCCTTCCCTTCTCCTGGAAGAACCGCCATATAAAGTTGCTGATTATCCCGAGCAAGGGAGGCTAAGATATCCTTCCATGATCCATCGTTACAGTGGACACTTGCTCGAAGATGCCGTCTTTTTCGGCTCCTTACATGCTGGAAGAACATGATCTCCTTCTTCCTCAGGTCGACCCGACGAACTCCGGCGATCATCTCTGCGTGGTGATGGAAATGTGGAGAGAACAGGTTAACCCCCCAGCCTTTTTATAGGCGAAAGAGGTCACACCGGTCCCCAATAAATCCGCCATAAAGTCAGCATCGATCATTTCAACGCTCCATTCAGAAACGTTTTGAGTTACGAGGAGCGGTTCATGCTTCATTCAAAGCGTTCCAAATTTTGAGGAATTTGAAAGCTTTGAAGGGGGTCTTGTAGAAGCATGAAAAATACACTGGGAAGCTCTACGCAGCATATTGATGCAGAGCAGCATAAACAGAGGCCTTCAGAGCCATCAAGCATGTAACAGAGCTTTTTTCGCTAAATATAGCGTAAAATATTAAAAGCTCAAAGGACCATCCGCGTAAGTGCAGTATGTCCAGGATGCTTCAGCATAAAAAAAGGGGTTCTTCGTCGCCTCCTGGGCGTAAAACCCATCCGCTTTCAAATATAGCATTAAAGTGTACAAGGGAAGCTTCGTGTTCTCCGAAGTGAACCTGTCAGATCCTGTAATGAACCTGACGTCTGGACTTCTGACAAAGGGATACTGCACAGTTACCCAGACGACGGCTATAATGATGGCACAGCACTGCGACCCAGGCTGTCATTTACCGCCATCTACTTTGCGTAAACTGCTTTTACGTGCACAAAGGGATACGCTGCCTTGTTTTACACAGGCAGACATGAGCTGTTTACGCTCTGCAGTAGACAAACCGCCTGCCACATCAAAAGCTGCACTCCGTACGGGGCTCGAGGCACGTCTCTATGTCCAATGCACAGAGCGATGACAGTTTCTCGAGGCACGTCTCTGCGACTGATGCACAGAAGGGCTGCAGACCTTCAAAAATACGCCTCCGTATTTAATGCACAGGATGGTGGCAAATCTCGATATTTAATGCAAGAGATTTGATTATATCTTCAAAAGCCGTAATTCCGGCTAAGACGTCCACATCAGCACTCTGGCACGGTACGCAGCGGCTTCTACGCCCATTCAGCTCCTGTGCTCACTCGGCTTCTACGCCCATTTAGCTTCTACGCCCACTCGGCCTCTATGACCACTCGGCCTCTATGACCACTCGGCTTCTATGCCTATTTCGGCTTTTATGCCTACTTGGCTTCTACGCCATGGTGACAGACATTGGCTTCTACACCCATCTCTTCTATACGAGGGATACCTACCTATATGGCTTCTACGCCATGATCTTCGTAGCGATTATACGCATTTTGTCCCTTAGTTGGACCCGCGTCATACGCTCATTCAAAGGATCATCTATACGCAGGCATTGGTTATTTTAACCGTTGTGTAAAAGGGTGCTGTACTTTCTACTCCTCGGTTTCTACACCGACGAAGTGGTCACTGTCACTAAAACTCTATAAATAGAGACCTCTATCAATGAGGAACAAGGTCGAAAAATCGCAAGGTCGAACTTCCAAGAAAGATCGAACCAGAGGTCGAGAGAGAGAGAGAGAGAAGAATCCGGAGCTCAGGCAAAGAGTAGGGATCGACGACTTTGGTATCGTGCATCCACCCTCTTCTGCAACCTTCGAAGCTGCTTCCTGTCTTCTACGGCACTTCTTCATCATCGTGTGGTCCAAGGGCTAAAGTGATCGACTGCAGATCAGACACCTATAGCAATATTTATCCAGATTAAATAAATTGTACTCCCATATCCTCGTATAGGATCAAATTGTACAAGTTTTTTGGTAAACCAAAGAAGGCGGGTTTTGTGTAAACCCCATCTTGAATACATTTTCATTCTTTCATTTTCTACCACAAACACCGGCTACCAACCCGAAAATCACTCCTAAACTAGAGGGTCCCTGTCTGCACCATCGACAGGCTCAGGTCCATAAAACGTTGGACACCACTCCTCCGGATACTCTGGAAAAAATATGTCCAGTCAGGACTGGAGCAAGTACATCTCTAACAGCAGTTCCATTTAAATGATAAAAACTATAAAACAGTTATAGCAAGTAGCAAGGAGAATGAAATAAATTATGGAATGAGACATGTTAAGAATTTTTGTTAAAGCTAAAGGGGAAGTTGGATAATAAACTCCAGATAGAATACATGTAGCATTGTAAAATAATTCTAAAAATTCAAAAATAGAAGTAGCAATTAACCAATCATTTCCAGTTACTTGATAATCAAAACTAGGATTAGCATTACAATAATGTGTAATAACATCGTTAAACTTAATGGAAGATTGCAACATTAAATAAGTAGAATTCCATCTATGTGGTGTATTCTTAAAAAATTACCTAAAAGTAACACCATATTGTGTACATAAATTTTAAAAGCTTGTTGTCTACTTGCAGAAGAGTTCAAACTATGTAAACATGATCTAAGATTTGCTAAATTTAGTTTAAAGAATTTAAGACATTCTTGTACAATCAAATTAATAATATGAGAAGTATATCTAACATGAAAAAGTCTACCTTCTAACTTAGGCGTAAATTATGTTTTCAAAACACTAATAGAAGAAGTGTTATTACTAGCATTATCAAAAGAAATCCAAAATATTTTATTGTAAATATCATATTCACGCACAAATTGTATTATAGCGCCACCAATTACAGCGCTAGTATATAAAAATTCTAAAGGTCTTAGACAAATGATATATTTTTGCAAAATCCATCTTGGATCTATATAATGTGCCATGATACAAAATAGGCATAATTTTGCTTAGTAGTCCATATATCAGATGTTAAAGCAAATTTACTAACATGTATAAAACTTTCTTTCAAAGCAGTCTTATCTTTTTGAAAAAAATCAGAGCCTCTACTCTAGCAGTAGATCTATAAACTTTAGTAAAACAAGGATTAAGGGTATTACTTGCATAATTATAATAGAAATCACTCTCACCAAAAGTAAAGGGTTGTTCCTCACAAATCATAAATCTTGTAAACTCAGTCTTGTTACGAGCATCAGAATAAGTAAAGTTACCTAAGTAGATACTTGACCACCGGTACTTAGCTGTGTTTGTGTAGCCTATAGTGTGTCTTTGCCATAGCAACTTTCGTAGTGTCTTTTTAAAGTTTTCGTGCCATCATTTTTTCTATTTGTAAACCCGCTTACATCTCTTTCATTCCGCAGCCTTAGGTATTAGTTTTTGATCTTTTGGATCTAAAACCAGTGCACCGACACTATCAGTGACAAATATTTTTGTCAAATATTTCCATAAAAAAAATTTCTATTGTCAACATTTGCAGCCGTGGTCATACTCCTAACTTCAGGAGGTGACATTTGTGTCGGTGGCGCAAAATCTGAAATATAATTATTTTCAAACATATTATTATAATATTTATAATTTTTAAAAGGTTTGTTTGAACCTTGTCCGTCCATATTTAAAAATAATTATTTTCCAAAAAAAATTAGAGAAAAATTAATTACTTCTCTACCAAAAGAGAGAGAGAGAGCAAAGAAAAATCTCAAAAAAAAAACTGTTCTGTAATATTAAAGTTAATTGTAACGTCTGTTAGAAGCCTCCAAAAGAAATCGCAAAAAAAAGTGTTGAGAGGGAAGAAGTTGGACTCCAGTAATTGATTTGCTTATAAACTTTGTAATTGTCTGGCTTCTAAACTTTGTAAGAGAGGAAAAAAAATTGTAGAAGGAAAAAAATTGTGCTATGTTTATTTTTCATAAATTATAGACTATTTATAGAAATTTTTTGGGACCAAATGACCCGAAATACCCTAAGAAAAGGGTTGTTATAATGGGTATTTTGATAATTTTTAGCAAAATGACCAAAATATTCCTAATACGGACAAAAACTGTCACTAAAACAGGGGAGGGGGTATTTTAGTCAAAATAGCGAACCGGGCCTGAATCGGGCCGGCCGAATTTGACTCGGCCCGAATGGAGGATTGACATGGTCAGGCCGGGATTGCTGGTCGAAAACTCCGGCCCCGCCCGAACACGTGGGAGGAGTGGGCCGGAGCGGGTCGGTCCGTTGACCGGGTCCTGACCAGCCCGAATCAGATTTGACTGGGCTAGGCCCGTGGCAGATTTCGGACAGGCCCGCTGTGTTTGATAATAAACGAAAGAAATAAGATGAGGTTTATACGAAACCCGCTCTTTGGTTTACAAACAAGAAGTACGATTAATCCTATACGAGGATGTCAAGTATAATTTTTAATCGGGGTAAATATTGCTATAGGAATCTGATCTGCAGTCGGTCACTTTGTCCCTTGGACCACACGATGATGAAGAAGTATTGTAGAAGACAGAAAAAACTTCGAAGGTTGCAAAGGAGAGTGGATGCTCGATGCCAAAGTCGTCGATCACTACTCTTTGTCTAAGCTCTGGATTCTTCTCTCTCAAAGACTCTTCGACTCTTAGTTCTTCGACCTTAATTCCTTAATTTCTCCACCTTGGAATTTTTTGATTCTGGTTCTCCCCCTGGACCTTTGTCGATAGAGGCCTCTATTTATAGGATTTTAGTGACAGTAACCATCCAGTCGGCGTAGAAGCCGGGTAGTGGAAAGTATGGCACCCTTTTACGCGATGGTTACAATAACCGTTGTCCACGTATAAATGATCTTCTAAATGAGCGTGTGACGTGTGTCCCATTAAGAGATAATGCGTATAACTGCTGCGAAGATCATGGCATAAAAGCCACGTAAGTAGTTATCCCTCGCGTAAAAAAGGTCGGCGTAGAAGCCAATAACTGTCACCGTGGCGTAGAAGCCAAAGAGTTATCAAACCAGCGTAGAGGCCAGGAAGGCATAGAAGCCGAGTAGGCATATAAGCCGAGTGGACGTAGAAGCTGAGTGGGCGTAGAAGCCTGATGCTGCATAGACAGATTAGCTAGCGTAGAAGATAGCTGATCCTTCTTCCTTGACTGAGGCACGCCCCAGTCCCAAAATATATGGAACCAGGCCACGTGGCATTGGCCAGCTGACACGTCTCCGAGGATATCCTAATTTAATGGATCCTGGCGAAGCGTGCTACGCTGTCCTAAATCTAACAAGTCTAATATCAACAACAGGTAGTGTCTAATCTCATCCACAGACAACAAGTAAAATACTGAAATGGAAGACTGGAATATAAGAACATAGTCGAATGACATAGTACAACTGAAATATGTTCGATGGGAACAAACCCACTACAAATGTTGGAGATGAAGTACTGATAGTCTGAAATAAAGTACTGATAATAAGAGTGACTGGAACAACTGCTAACTAGGTAAGGAGCACCAGTCATAGGCGGGAGGCCTACCAATGTGATCAGGGGTACTCCGATGGAAGGACCTCTAGCTCCTCGTCAAGAGCAAACCTCGTCTCCACACCTGGCCCGTATACTGTGGGATAATAGGCCTCGTCCAGATCTGGAAGATAACCAGGTCCTCAGAGGGACGTAACAAGATACAATGTGCATGCCAGATATAGTACTGAATAAAATTAAAGAGGGGTGTGCTAACCATCTAAGTGCATGCAATGTAAGGACAACCTCGGAACGTATAGGTAGGTGTAGGCATAACGTCCAACGTCCTCTAGAGTGTGGTATCTACAACGTCCATCATTCTGAAGAATGAGGTATCTGTATATGTATAACGTCCACACTCTAAGGGGCGTGGTATCTGCATTGTATATACGTCCGTAACACTCCGAAGAGCGCGGTATCTGAATATAGGGAGTCACCGGGTCTGTGGTTCCTCTGGATACCACGGAGTCCGATGGGTGTATCCCATACGTTTATCAGTTGTCCTTCCCGTCCAATGTAGATACGCAAGTCGAATACATGACGTGAGTGTCTCGTATCTATATGCCAAGTCTCATCTAACTATGCTACTCTAGAATACTGGCTAGTCCGTGATGCATGTCGTACGTACCGATAGCAAATCGGGTACGCGAACCCGCATCCCAATATGAATGTACCATCATGATACGTGTATAGTGCCATGGTCTAGGAAGATATCAAAATGTCCTCACAGTAGAAGGTGAGTCAGCTAGCAACTAGGACATGTATACTATTCATCGATGCATTGTCGACTGCACCCGAGTCAATCTCGGACGCGCACAGTTTTATGTATATTTGCAATATTTATCATTTAATTTTAAGCAGTAAATCAGCAAGGTAAACTTGCCTGTCCCGGGTAGCTGCGAAATCCAAAGTCCTGCTCCTTATGCCTCGGCGGTACTGTCCAGCAGTCCTATATATGATATAATAATGACACTATTAGTCGCTACAGTAGCACGACTAAACACTCTACTTGTATCTACAACTGACACAGGGTCTGGACTGTATATATATATAGCTATTAAAAGTATAAATATATATACACTAAATCATATTTAATTATATTAGAATAATATATATGTTTAGTAGTACAAAATAGTATTTATGTATTATTTAGCAATAATACATATATTAAGTAAATACATATATATAAAATAGATAAAATTCATAAAGTCATATATATACAAATATTTAGATACTATTTATGTACATAAATAAATATACACAACATTATTTATATGTATTTAAATAGTAATTTTGTGCCTAAGTAAAAATATACATAACATACTTATATATATTTAAATATATATTTATTCTTACACATATTAATATTCACAAGTTTATATATATATATATATATATATATATATATATATATATATATATATATATATATATATATATATATATATATATATATATATATATATATATATATATATATATATATATATATATATATATATATATATAACCATATTTATGTACTAAGTATACAAGTAAATAATAATATATATGTATATAATATACATACATTTCCCATACTAATATACTAAATATATAAAGTATATATAATTATATATATACACACATTTATATATATATATATATATATATATATATATATATATATATATATATATATATATATATATATATATATATATATATATATATATATATATATATATATATATATATATATATATATATATATACTTATATGTATACACAAATAATAAATATACCATTATATATATTTATATACAACACTTAATAATTAGGTAATAATACATATATTACTGTATTTCAGAAATATATATATATATATATATATATATATATATATATATATATATATATATATATATATATATATATATATATATATATATACATATAAACATTAGGTAATCAATAATTATAAGGTATTTATACCCAAGCATATATATACTATGTATATATACACATTTATATTTATAATTATGTATTTATATATATATGTATATATCATATCATATATAAATTATACTCAGAAAATATTAAACAGTATATATACATTTATATAATACAGAAATACAGGAATTAATATATATAATACTGAATACGTATTTAAATACAGAATTAAATACGGAACTATATATATATGTGTACACAACCAATACAACTCTAAATAAGTATTTAAATACTAGTATTAATACATGAAATCATGTACCTATACGATGCTCAGGCCGAGGGGAGTCCGGCGGCTGACCGTCGACGGCGGGGGTGGCCGGACGGAGCTCCGGCGTCGCGTGGGGTATTCGGCTGCTACAGCAGCGGCTGGGAGCTACTGGCGCTGCGGGGGCGACTGTGGCCGTCTGCGGCGTCGACCGACGGCGAGGCTTGACGGGGAGGAAGGGGGTTGACCTGGGAGGAGTTCGGCTGAGTTGGGCAGCCGGGAAAGCTAGGGTGGCGGAGAACGGGAGGTCGGGTGGTCGGCTGTGTGTGCGGAAGGGGGAGGCTCGGTTTGGTGTTGGACTGCTGGGGTGTTGCTGCCGGCGGCTAGGCGGCGGGTGGCGGTGGTAGCAGGTGGGGGAAGGTCCGGCGAAGGGGTCTGAGTTGGTTGGGGGGCCGCCGGACACGGTGACTGGCCGGGAGGAGGCGGTGGGTGATGGTTGGTTGGGGTCGGGCTAGGCTGAGATTTAGAGAGTTAGGTTTTTTTTTCTCTTTGTTTTCTTGGTTTGTGTGCCCTCATTAATGAGGTACTAGGTTGTTTATGTAGGTGAGAGAGTGGGGGGGCTGCCTTGGGATTAGGGCCGGCTGGACCTAGTTTTTGGGGAGTTGGGGATGTCCATCAAGATGAGGGGAGGGCTAGGAATGTAGCATTTTGAATAGAGGGCCAAGATGTGCCCTTCATAAAGGGGTACAAGTACACTAGAAATGGGGAGAAAATGAATGGATACGGTTAGGGAATGACATTCTTTTCTCCATGATGCTTGGCCAATGAGAGGGGGACACCTCATTGCTATTTTACAAATAGGCTCCTAAACAATTTGGTATTTGCACAATTCCTAAAATTGGGGATTTGATGTAAACAAACACCATGTTTGGTGTTCTTCATTGGGCTAGGATGGTTTATGGTGTTTTGTATGAGGCTTGAGGGTGTGGATGTGGGTTTGGGTTGGAGTTGGGTCTAATTCAATTTAGGTTAGGTCACCACATTAATTAATTCGTAATTAATGCACCGGTATTTCTAATTTAATTTAATAAAAATTTGGGGGTCTAAATTTGGTTGGACAAGGGTCATTAGTGTAGTAGGCTCAGTGTACAATAATATCATGATCTGGGTTGGTCAAGACGGATCGAGGTTGGATCTCAATTTCGATTGGAACGGACAACGAACGTAATTACGCAATTTAATTAATTTGCGTACGGACGTTTGTAGCGACTTTTGTGCGACTAAAATTTGGCACGAAAATCCATATCCGGGGTTTGTTCTAGGTTCAATATGATAGGTTATTATGTCTAGGCCAGGTATGTGGAAATTGTTTCAGGTCAACAGCTAGGGTAGTACCCTAAAATAACAATCATTTCACAGGTATTATAATACTATATAATAAATCATTAATTATATCTAGTTAACCCTAATTAGGCTATTTGAATTAATTAACCCTAATTTCTGGTCGAGGGGGTTTACAACATACCCTCCTTAGAGCATTTCGTCCTCGAAATTAAAACAGACATATATCAAAACTATTGAATGAAATAAATACTATCACATACCTAGGCCTTCGAAGAGATGGGAAAAACGTTGCCGAATATCGTCCTCTCGTTCCCAGGTTGATTCACCTGGTGCATGATGCCTCCATGCGACACGAACTAGAGGGATAGTCTGGCCTCGCAGTACCTTCTCGCTTCGGTCTAGGATCTCTACCGGCTCCTCCTGTTATGACAAACTTGGACCAACGGTGATCTTCGAGTGGTCAAGCACATGACTCGGATCCGGTATGTATCTCCTCAGCTGAGATACATGGAAGACGTCGTGAACTCCTTCCAGTGTCTGCGGCAAGGCCAATCTGTAAGCAACTTCTCCGACGCGCTCTAGCACATCGAAGGGTCCAATGTACCTCGGTCTCAGCTTCCCTCTGCCTCCAAATCTGATGGTTCCTCTGGTAGGTGAAATCTTCAGGAACACATATTCTTCCACCTGGAACTCTAGGGGTCATCGATGCACATTAGCCCAATGCTTTTGCCTGTCCTGTGCTGCTCGTAGATGCCCCTGGATCTTCTTCACCTTCTCCACTGTATGGACAATCAACTCTGGCCCTAGAATCTGTCTCTCGCCTACATCGCTCCAACATACTGGGGAACGGCACTTCCTACCATACAATGCCTCATAGGGAGCCATCTGAATGCTCGCCTGATAACTGTTGTTGTAGGAAAATTTGACCAAGTACAAGTGGTCCTCCCAAGAACCGCTGAAGTCAAGCATGCATGCCCTCAACATGTCCTCCAGCGTCTGAATGGTGCACTCGGATTGTCCATCTGTCTGTGGGTGGTACGAAGTACTGAACTTAAGGCGGGTACCAAGACTCTCTTGCATACTCCTCCAAAAGTACGACATGAACCTCGTATCCCTGTCAGACATGATACTGACCGGCACTCCATGCAATCGTACAATCTCCCTCATGTATATGTCTGGCAAGACTTCCGTAGATTGCCCAACCCTGAAGGGTAAGAAGTGGACAGACTTGGTAAGTCTATCTACGATTACCCATACCGCATTGCGACCACTAGGACTTCTCGGAAAACCCGTGACGAAGTCCATGGTGATGTGCTCCCATTTCCACTCCGGTATCGGGAGCGGTTGAAGTAATCCGGCAGACCTCTGATGCTCAGCCTTGACTTACTGACACACCAGACACTTAGCTACGAAGCGGGCTATCTCTCTCTTTATCCCGTGCCACCAGTAGTACTGCCTCAGGTCTCGGTACATCTTCGTGCCTCCTGGATGTATAGAATAGGTCGAACTGTGCGCCTCCGTCATCAGCTCCTGGCGTAGCTCTCCATTCGGAACATAGAGACGATCTCCACATCTCAAAGTCCCGTCCTCGTGTATACGCAGTCCCGTCTGTATTCCAGCCTCTGTCCTCTGTCGAAGCCTCTGAAATCTGGCGTCTGTCGGCAAAGCAGCCTTGATTCTCTCCACCAATGTCGATTATACCTGGAAACTCGACATCTGGCCGTCTACTCCGGGCATAATGACTTCGATACCCAACTATTCTAAATCTCTTAACAGATGTTGTTGGGTAGTCAGGAAAAATGCTATGGGCTTCCTGCTTAAAGCATCGGCTACCACATTAGCTTTTCCTGGATGGTACTGCAGCTCAATCTCGAAGTCCGCCATCACTTCGAGCCAACGTCTCTGCCTCTGGTTCAGGTCCTTCTGTGTGTAGACGTATTTCAGGCTCTTATGATCGGTGAATATCTCCACGCGCTCTCCATACAGGTAGTGCCTCCAAAGCTTCAAAGCAAAGATCACTGCGGCAAGCTCCAAGTCGTGGGTAGGATAGTTCTTCTCATGGGTCCTCAGCTGCCTAGAGGCATAGGCCACAACCTTCCCATGCTGCATCAAGACGCATCCTAATCCTTTCCCGGACGCATCGCTATAGATCACGAATCCTCCGGGTCTAGAAGGTATGGTCAAGATGGGTGCTGTAGTCAGACGCTTCTTCAGCTCCTCGAATGTCGTCTGACGCTCCTCTGTCCAGGTGAACTCCTGATCCTTGCGGGTCAAGCGGGTTATCGGCTCTACGATCCTTACGAAGTTCTCTACGAACCTCCGGTAATATCCGGCAAGTCCTAGGAAACTCCTCACCTCCGAGACGTTGGTAAGGGTCGGCCACGTCTCTACTGATGAAATCTTCGCGGGATCTACTGAAATGCCATCTCCCGAGATAACGTGTCCAAGAAATGCGACACGATCTAGAAGAAACTCACACTTGCTCAGCTTGGCATAAAGCCTCTCTCGTCTCAGCGTCTCTAGCACTAGCCTCAAGTGCTCCCCGTGCTCCTCGTGGCTCTTCGAATACACCAAGATGTCGTCGATGAAAACTACCACGAACTGGTCCAGATACTCATGGAAGAATCGGTTTATCAGGTTCATAAACATAGCAGGCGCATTTGTCAATCCAAAAGGCATCACTAAGAACTCGTAGTGACCATAGCGAGTCCTAAATGCTGTCTTTGGAATATTCTCCCTTCGCACCTTCACCTGATGATATCCCGATCTCAAGTCGATCTTCGTGAACACCACTGCTCCTGTCAGCTGGTCGAATAGATCGTCGATTCGCGGTAAAGGGTACTTGTTCTTTATAGTCAGAGCATTAAGGGCTCTGTAATCAATGCACATCCGGAATGTCCTGTCCTTCTTCGGTACAAACAACACTGGTGGTCCCCAGGGTAATGCACTAGGACGAACGAATCCCTTGATCTGCAACTCCTCTAGCTGTAGCTTCAGCTCGTCAAGCTCCTTCTTCGCCAACCGGTACACATTTGATGATACCGGTGCTGCTCCAGGTACTAGCTCAATGGTGAACTCTACCTCTCTATCAGGCGGTAGGCCTGGCAACTCCTCTGGGAAAACGTCCTCGAACTCTGCAACGATTTTTGGGGGTGCCGTCTCTATCGCCATATAAGCTCCAGCTGCGTGTCCTACTCCTCGTTCGATGGTGCCTCGCATGAATTCGAACTCCGGGTGTCCTGGCAGTCTAAAAGTAACGCTACCCTTCCGGCAATCTAGTACGGCATTGTACTGGCTTAACCAGTCCATGCCCAGAACTACGTCGAAAGCTGGCATTGGGAGTACCAACAATCGCGCTCTTATCTCTCTACCATAAACTACTACCGAGCATGTTCTAATGGTGCTGGTAACCGGTACGATGCCTCCTCCGGTAAGTATTCTCTAACTCTTAGGTAAATGGGAAGTTGCTACTCTATGCATTGCTATGAAGCTACTAGATATAAATGACAATGTAGCTCCAGAATCAAACAGTGCAATTGCAGGTAATGATGCAACTAGAATTGTACCTGCTATAGCCTCTCCCTCTGGTTCCTCCTTGATAGATGCTAAAGCAAAGGCTTGCCCGCGCCTCTGCCCTCCTGCCTGCTGTCGGGCCTGGTTGAAGTGTGCCTCCTGTGGGACCAAGGGTGGTCCTCTCTGCTGTCCTCCGGTAGCTGGTGGACGCTGGCCTCCTGCTGGGGGTAGTATCCTCAGTGGTGCTGCTGGTGGTCTCTGTCCAGTCTGGGGTGCTCCATCTCTGCGCTGGGGGCTGTCTCTAGCAAGGTGCTGGCTAGCTCCATAAACCTTGCAGAGCCGGAGCTTCTTCCTGCAGTCTCTGATGATGTGTCCCCTCTTGCCACAGAAGTGACAGGTCGGAAGCTCCTTCTGCTGGTACGGCGTTGTCCTCTGCTGCGCCTGCGCTCCTGGACGGCGGATCGGTCCTCCTGCTCCTTGCTGGGTCCTGGCTGGTAAGTTCGCACTGGAATGTCTCGCTCCTCCTATAGCCTCCTGGATCCTCGCCTCTGATAGGACCTCTTCATAAGAGATCCTCGCCTGGGTAGTGGTGTACCTCTGCAGCTCGTGAGAGAGGCCATGGTGGAATCTCCTGGCTTTCTCCAGGTCGTTGGGGATCAGGGCTGCTCCAAATCGGCTGAGTCTGTTGAACTCTCCGTCGTAGGCGTCCACAGTCAGGTTCCCCTGCTCCAGGTGCAGGAACTGGGAGTACAGGGCGTTCCTCACCGTAGTTGGAAAATACTTCGCGTTGAAGTGTTCCAGAAATTCCTTCCAAGTCTGTTGTCTGCCGATGCTGCGCTCCATAGAGTCCCACCAGCTATGGGCGTTGCCTGTGAGTTGGGCCCTCACTGCGGTCATCTAGAGGTCGGGGTGTAGCTGCGAACCCTCTAACACCATCTCAGTGTTGGAGACCCAGTCTGAGATCTCCTCTGCCGTCTCCTTGCCCGATAAGGTTTCCGGGCCCATCTGTCTGAAGCCTCGTACCGTGCCCGCTTGCTGGACAGGTGCTGGTGCTGCTGCTTGGGCAGGTGCCCTCTCCAGTACTGCTATCAGGCCCTGTCTCAGGGTCTCCGTCTGCTGCCACTGGGCTTGCATCATCATCTGGAAGAACTGCATCATCTGGGGCTGTCCCTCCGCAGGTGGCATCTGAGGTGGAAACGGTGGAGGTGGTGGAAGAGGTACCTCCGGCTGTCTCCTTGGTGTCTCCTCGGGTGCCGGCCTCTCGTACTGCGGCATCAGTGTCGCCCTCGAGGTCTGTCCCTCGAAGTACTGCCTCGGGATCGTCTGCGATGTCTGGCCCTCTGGCTGCTGCGTCCCTTCGTCGGTAGAGACCTGATGCCAGTGCATCATCGGGGCCTGAGGGATCAACTGTGCCTCTGGCTGAGGCTGCTCTCTGGGTGGTCCCTGAGTCGTATCCTCCCTCGGTGCTGCAGGTGGCACTATGGCACCAAGTATCTCACATCTACTGCGAAGGTTCATCTCGCTGTAAGAGATATAACTTCATTAGAGAGAGTACGGAATAAATCAAACAGGATGCAGATATATTTAAAATTTGGAAGAGGTTCAAAGGCGTAATCAAGTGGATGAGACCTAGTAATTTCTATCATATTGCAGGCTTGCTGGGCACGTTACCATACCACAAGCGATAAACATTTGATGTTACTGACCTGCATGGGCCACCAATAAAACTATGTCATGCCCCAGTCCCAAAATATATAGAACCAGGCCACGTGGCATTGGCCAGCTGACACGTCTCCGAGGATATCCCAATTTAATGGATCCTGGCGAAGCATACTACGCTGTCCTAAATCTAACAAGTCTAATATCAACAACAGGCAGTGTCTAATCTCATCCACAGACAACAAGTAAAATACTGAAATGGAAGACTGGAATATAAGAACATAGTCGAATGACATAGTACAACTGAAATATGTCCGATGGGAACAAACCCACTACAAATGTTGGAGATAAAGTACTGATAGTCTGAAATAAAGTACTGATAATAAGAGTGACTGGAACAACTGCTAACTAGGTAAGGAGCACCAGTCATAGACGGAAGGCCTACCAATATGATCAGGGATACTCCAATGGAAGGACCTCTAGCTCCTCGTCAAGAGCAAATCTCGTCTCCACACCTGGCCCGTATACTGTGGGATAATAGGCCTCGTCCAGATCTGGAAGATAAACAGGTCCTCAGAGGGACGTAACAAGATACAATATGCATGCCAGATATAGTACTGAATAAAAGTAAAGAGGGGTGTGCTAACCATCTAAGTGCATGCAATGTAAGGACAACCTCGGAACGTATAGGTAGGTGTAGGTATAACGTCTAACGTTTTCTAGAGTGTGGTATCTGCAACGTCCATCATTCCGAAGAATGAGATATCTGTATATATATAACGTCCACACTATAAGGGGCATGGTATCTGCAATGTATATACGTCCGTAACACTCCGAAGAGCGCGGTGTCTGAATATAGGGAGTCATCGGGTCTGTGGTTCCTCTGGATACCACGGAGTCCGATGGGTGTATCCCATACGTTTATCAGTTGTCCTTCCCGTCCAATGTAGATACGCAAGTCGAATACACGACGTGGGTGTCTCGTATCTATATGCCAAGTCTCATCTAACTATGCTACTCTAGAATACTGGCTAGTCCGTGATGCATGTCGTACGTACCGATAGCGAATCGGGTACGCGGACCCGCATCCCAATATGAATGTACCATCATGATACGTGTATAGTTCCATGGTCTAGGAAGATATCAAAATATCCTCACAGTAGAAGGTGAGTCAGCTAGCAACTAGGACATGTACACTATTCATCGACGCATTGTCGACTGCACCCGAGTCAATCTCGGACGCGCACAGTTTTATGTATATTTGCAATATTTATCATTTAATTTTAAACAGTAAACCAGCAAGGTATACTTGCCTGTCCCGGGTAGCTGCGAAATCCAAAGTCCTGCTCCTGATGCCTCGGCGGTACTGTCCAGCAGTCCTATATATGATATAATAATGACACTATTAGTCGCTATAGTAGCACGACTAAACACTCTACTTGTATCTACAACTGACATAGGGTCTGGACTGTATATATATATATATAGCTATTACAAGTATAAATATATATACACTAAATCATATTTAATTATATTAGAATAATATATATGTTTAGTAGTACAAAATAGTATTTATGTATTATTTAGCAATAATACATATATTAAGTAAATACATATATATAAAATAGATAACATTCATAAAGTCATATATATACAAATATTTAGATACTATTTATGTACATAAATAAATATACACAACATTATTTATAGGTATTTAAATAGTAATTTTGTGCCTAAGTAAAAATATACATAACATACTTATATATATTTAAATATATATATTCTTACACATATTAATATTCACAAGTTTATATATATATATATATATATTTATAGATATATAACCATATTTATGTACTAAGTATACAAGTAAATAATAATATATATATATGTATATAATATACATACATTTCCCATACTAATATACTAAATATATAAAGTATATATAATTATATATATACACACATTTATATATATATATATATATACACATATATACTTATATGTATACACAAATAATAAATATACCATTATATATATTTATATACAACACTTAATAATTAGGTAATAATACATATATTACTGTATTTCAGAAATATATACATTTATATGCATATATATATATATATATATATATATATATATATATATATATATATATATATATATATATATATATATATATATATATATATATATATATATACACATATACACATTAGGTAATTAATAATTATAAGGTATTTATACCCAAGCATATATATACTATGTATATATACACATTTATATTTATAATTATGTATTTATATATATATATATATATATATATATATATATATCATATATAAATTATACTCAGAAAATATTAAACAGTATATATACATTTATATACTACAGAAATACAGGAATTAATATATATTATACTGAATACGTATTTAAATACAGAATTAAATACGGAACTATATATATATGTGTACACAACCAATACAACTCTAAATAAGTATTTAAATACTAGTATTAATACATGAAATCATGTACCTATACGATGCTCAGGCCGAGGGGAGTCCGGCGGCTGACCGTCGACGGCGGGGGTGGCCGGACGGAGCTCCGGCGTCGCGTGGGGTGTTCGGCTGCTACAGCAGCGGCTGGGAGCTACTGGCGCTGCGGGGGCGACTGTGGCCGGCTGCGGCGTCGACCGACGGCGATGCTTGACGGGGAGGAAGGGGGTTGGCCGGGGAGGAGTTCGGCTGAGTTGGGCGGCCGGGAAAGCTAGGGTGGCGGAGAACGGGGAGGTCGGGTGGTCGGCTGTGTGTGCGGCAGGGGGAGGCTCGGGTTGGTGTTGGACTGCTGGGGTGTTGCTGCCGGTGGCTAGGCGGCGGGTGGCGGTGGTGGCAGGTGGAGGAAGGTCCGGCGAAGGGGTCTGAGTTGGTTGGGGGGCCGCCGGACACGGTGACTGGCCGGAAGGAGGCGGTGGGTGATGGTTGGTTGGGGTCGGGCTAGGCTGAGGTTTAGAGAGTTAGGTTTTTTTCCTCTTCGGTTTCTTGGTTTGTGGGCCCTCATTAATGAGGTACTAGGTTGTTTATGTAGGTGAGAGAGTGGGGGGGCTGCCTTGGGATTAGGGCCGGCTGGACCTAGTTTTTGGGGAGTTGGGGATGTCCATCAAGATGAGGGGAGGGCTAGGAATGTAGCATTTTGAATGGAGGGCCAAGATGTGCCCTTCATAAAAGGGTGCAAGTACAGTAGGAATGGGGGGAAAATGAATGGATACGGTTAGGGAATGACATTCTTTTCTCCATGATGCTTGGCCAATGAGAGGGGGACACCTCATTGCAATTTTGCAAATAGGCCCCTGAACAATTTGGTATTTGCACAATTCCTGAAATTGGGGATTTGATGTGAACAAACACCATGTTTGGTGTTCTTCATTGGGCTAGGATGGTGTATGGTGTTTTGTATGAAGCTTGAGGGTGTGGATGTGGGTTTGGGTTGGAGTTGGGTCTAATTCAATTTAGGTTAGGTCACCACATTAATTAATTCGTAATTAATGCACCGGTATATCTAATTTAATTTAATAAAAATTTGGGGGTCTAAATTTGGTTGGACAAGGGTCATTAGTGTAGTAGGCTCAGTGTACAATAATATCATGATCTGGGTTGGTCAAGACGGATCGAGGTTGGGTCTCAATTTCGATTGGAAAGGACAACGAACGTAATTACGCAATTTAATTAATTTACGTACGGACGTTTGTAGCGACTTTTGTGCGACTAAAATTTGGCACAAAAATCTATATCCGGGGTTTGTTCTAGGTTCAATATGATAGGTTATTATGTCTAGGCCAGGTATGTGGAAATTGTTTCAGGTCAACAGCTAGGGTAGTACCCTAAAATAACAATCATTTCACAGGTATTATAATACTATATAATAAATCATTAATTATATCTAGTTAACCCTAATTAGGCTATTTGAATTAATTAACCCTAATTTCTGGTCGAGGGGGTTTACATCTGATAAAAAAAATTTTTGTTCAGACCATCATCTTCAAGAATGATTTCCCGAAAATTCCTTGAAATAGGGCGAGAAACGGCTATCAAACTGAGTCACCATCTTGAACTGTAGAGGAAATATTCAGACTGGATTCTGGATGAACTTTCAATCGACCCAAGAAGAAGAGTAATTTTCAAAGCTGAACTCTGTATGCTTTGGGTACTTGGGATATTTTGAGGCCAAGAAGGAGTATCCTCTGCGTGAACCCTTGTAATTGACCGCCTTGAGATTTGTTCATATATATACGCATACTCTGGCCTGCATATTTTTAGATATGCGGAGAGTCATAGATCTGTAAATGTGGATGAGCGTAAAATCATAAGTTCGTAGCCTCTCGAGCGTAAAAAGCTGCTGAGCATAAAAGCATCTGAGCGTAGAAACTGTAGATTTGTAGCCTCTGAAAAGGAGATCTTTCCGAGCGTGAAGTTGTGGATCTGTTGCCTCTGAGCGTAAAAGCCACCGAGCGTGAAATCCTAGATTTGTAGCTTCTGAGCGTGAAGTCGTCAGTTTGTAGCCTCTCGAGCGTAAAAGCTACCGAGCATAAAAGCATCCGGGCGTAAAACCATAGACTTATAGTCTGTGAGCGTAAAACCGTAGATTTTTAGCTGCCGAGCGTAGAAAGCTCCTTGGCGTAGACCCACGAATCTGCTTTGCACGAAAACTTTTCGAATTCGCTGACTGTCCGCCTTCCCTGAGTAATAGGCTGACGTAGTCCCCAATCATAACCGAATATTAAATATCGAATTTGGTTTGGGATTCGAGGAGTCCATCCGAACTCTATATATACCCCAAGGCTTTCAGAGAAAAACTTTTCATCTGTCTTTTTGCAAAAGAAAGCCTTCGACTCTTCGAGTTCTCTCCTTCGTTTCCTCTCCGAGCATTCTGAGTTTTCAGCAATGGCCCCAAAACCAATCTCCTCCTCTAAGGGAAAGAAGGATGACTCTTCTTCTCGCTCCTCTGCCCAAGCAAAAGCGACTTCCGTTGGGCAAGACGAGCCCCGCTCTGAATGAAGTGTCCCACCGACGAGCTGTGCACCCGGCGTTAAAGGTAAAGCTTTTGGTACAAAAAGAACAAAGAAAATCCTTCGTACACGTTGTATGTGAATGTGCTAGGTCGTCTTCTGTGCTGATAGCCTCTTCGAAGAAGATGATGCAGAGAGATGTTTCATCTTTTACGCCCACATTTCTAATGTGTCAGCGTAAAAACTCTATATTTTCGCAGTCTGGCGTAAAAGCTTTGACTGTCGAAACTTGGCGTATACTATAAATTTGAGTGTTACGCTTCTGGATAAAAATTTCGGCGTAATAACTCAAACTTTGGCAGTCTGGCGTAAAACACAGATTGTCAGGTTTTTTGTGTATACTGCCAGTCTTGAATTTTACGCCTTGGAATAAGATTCCAGCATAAAAGATCAAATTTTTACAGTCTTGGCGTAAAGCACAGACTGTTGACTTTTGGCATATGCTGCAAGATTGTAATGTCTAGTATAGAAACTGACGTATTTTTCTTGCACTTTGTAGTTAAATTTCATATGTCTCCATTGGCTGAGGTGATGGATTCTGCTGCCAGGATGCTGCATTCCAACTACCTGGAGGATTTGTCCCACGTGACATTTCCTATCTCCGGACCCCAGTATCCTGAAGGAAGGGGAATCCTGATATCGTCTCAAGGCGAGCGAATGCTGTTGAACATGATCAACGGAGAGCCCCTGACGTCCATAGACGGGGCCCAATATATAAGACTGGCTTTTCTCTTCGGGGACATGATTGACAAGCAGTCCCAGACGAAACCCAAGAAAGAACTCTGGGTTTTCCCTGCCGGGGGCTTGGTCATGTATCTGCCCAAGATGTTGAGAGTATCTCGGCATTCTTCCATGCCACACATCCCAGGAGGATATCGTGGACGCTGACTCCCAATCTTCACGCTTGGCCGGAGAAGATATTTTACCAGAAAGGATCTGACCAAGGGTCATTTGTCAGCCGCCCTTCCGGCTCCGTGATGCCGTTCAGAGGATTGTATCCGGGCAGTGTCCCGAGTGAAGACAGTTTACTGCTCTAACCGGTCCAATTATCGACTTTCTGTAATAATTTTATGGGGCATGGAGGAGTATACCCCAAGGTTAATCCTCGGACCAATGGGTGGATCACCCCTATAAATCTTCGATGGGCTAGTTTAGCTGACTGGGCCCTGAAGCATTTTCAGACCGAGCTGGAGAGCATTGGTCTGTACGAAGCTGTGAGTGCTACCAGTGTTGGGTTACCTCTCAACCCCAGCCTATTTTTGGCTTTGATGGAGCAATATATCTCGCTCACCGGGACTTTCGCCACTCCACTGGGGGAGTTAGGATTGGCCCTTCACGAAATGGTAGAGATTTTGAGACTGCCAATGGGGGATACTCCTTATGAAGAGTATGTTCCCACAAACCGGGAGCTGGGAGATTCAGACCCTCGGGTAGTGGCTGTGTACCAGGAGCTGATGTGCCACTACCTTGCCTGTACCGCCTTTTATAATAAGCCCTCCGATTTGGCTCATACCAATAAATGGGCATCCTACCTCTTCTTTCACCGGGCCAGGGCTGCTAAGCCAGAGAAAGTCTTGGATAGCAAGGATCAGCCTCTGAGATTTCTGAGCGTGCTTAGTGCTCAGGTAGTCGATGATCTTATGGAAGACGCTGGGGCTTCAGATCAGATTCTCGACGAATGGATAGGGAAATATCTTGCAGGCACTAAGGCCTACAGTTATTTGAGGCATTGCCGCAGGCCTCTGTCCAAGGAAGCTCAACTGGGTGGCTTCCTCTCTATATGGCTGGGCCGACTGGTAGTACCCGGTATTGCATCTACGGATCGCATTCACCGGAACACCTTATGGCCTGCAGTGCGTCTGGTGTTCGGGGCAAGACTGTGTTTGCTCCCTGCCATGGTGTGCCGCATACAAGCTGGCCTGAGGGCCATTACTGATGGGCTTCTTGCCGATGAAACTCGGCGTGATAGCTTTCCTAGGGTAGAATTACCGTACCTGTATTTGATGGGATGGTTAATTCTCCATAACCCCAGGGTGATGTCTCCCGGCTCTGGCAGTAGTTCGGGGAGTAATTTCTTACTGAACTACAAGAATTCCTCCTGGAACGTGACCACAGTTTTAGACTGTCGACGGGCACTGAATTTCAGTCACAGCTGGAAGCTCTTCTGCACTGTCCCCTCTGCACATCTCAATTAACAGGGACACAGACTTCAGGATTTAGGCGACGGGAAGATCGTTCTTTCTCCTGAAGCTTTTAATTGGTTGGTCTATATTAGACCTTCCCATTTACTGTACAGAAGTGAAGACCAATGCTTCTTGGAACCCTACCTGCCTAGTCGGTTTGCCAGACAGTTTGGGTATAACCAATTGCATGTGGGCAATGCCGTCACCAGCTTCAAGTCCAGGGGTGGACTCATTGATGGAGCTAGAGGATGGCGATACTTCATCATGGGTTGCACTAAAGCAATTTTTACTGTGCCCGTCATTTTGCTCTCCACAGAGCTGCGCATCCTCCACTCGTATGCCCAGTTTTATGTGGCAACCAACACCTTCCATCGCGATTTTGATATGCGTAGAAGTTTTAGGATGCACTCATCCAAGTCCGCGGGAAGAGACGAAATCCCCTCGGTCTCCTCTGACGAGGGTGAAGATTCCGTCAATCCAGATGAGCCTCTATTGGCGGTACCGAGGGGTGACATACCTCCGCCTGTAGGGCCTCTGGTCATCTCTGGTAAGCGAAGGGCTCATGTTCTGAAGGAGACTTTTCCTCGCAAGAAGAAGAAGACGGTTAGTCGTCCTGTCAGGACTTTCCACCCTGAGGTTCCTAGAAGTGAACCTGTTGTTTCCCCTGTTGGGGATGATTCTTCGATTAGAGGTTCCTCGCCTTTTAGAGAGGAAACCTCCACAGTTCCGGCTGGCGGTGCCGGAGAATTCCTGCTTAAGGCTGCTATTGCTGCTACCGCTTCAGGTAGTGGTATGAGATCGCCTACGAGGCTGAGCTAAATAAGGATATCTTTATCCAGACCGGCGACGGGAGAAACCCCTGCCGCGTCTATAAGTATACCCAGCGAGATTCTACCTGATGAACCTCGATTGGATCTGGGTGAAGATTCGGAAGAATACCTGCCGATGTCAGTTAGCACACCCCTTCTTCAGGTATGACAGCTCGCTTAGCATCATTAAGAAATAATTTAGCTGTACTGGCCACAGACGCGACATATATACCATCGACCATGGGTAAATATCGTCTTTACGCCTCTTTTTAGAAAAATTAACATAATTTTGATATTAACTTTCTTTTGTCTTCTTTTCAGGGGAAGACATCTACGAGGAGGGCAGTGTTGACGCGCCTTTTGGCTCTGTTTCAGATCCTAGTGATGACATGGAGGTGCCCGACTTCGAAGAAGAAACATTTTTGGGTGCCGGCTCGCCCGAAATGGTTCCGATATCTCAAGAGGAGGATGAGCCTGTCATTGCGACATTGCCTCCTTTGAGTACGCCGGTCACTTCGTCCGTTGTTGGCGCATCTTCTTTTGTCGCACCATCTGTTGAGGCGACGGCTGTGGCAACATCGTCTGCGGTCGTTCCTGGAGGGAGGTTCGCCAATATTGTAGCCACTCCCAGCATTCATTCGGATCTAGCCATGCTGACTGAGCAGTATACTAGTATCTTCTACACCACCTTGAAAATGCTAATATCAATAGTGTTGGAGAAGAATCTAAGCTTCGAGGCTCTGAGGAGGTCCTCTCAGTTTGCGATAGTGCCGATCAGATAATTCAACGACACTGGGATAGCTGACACACTGGTGCAGATAGTTAATGGTTTGGAGCAACCCATTAACGAATATCTGCAGCTATCTCGAGGTAGCATTGACGGTCTCGTTCAAGCTAGGTATGACTCCCTGACTGCAGAGCTTGCTGGGCAAATAGAAGCTCTGGACAAATCCGTCCAGGAACAGCAGCAGAAGATGGATCATGAGCGCACCGAATTGGAGTATGTCATTCCTCAGCTGACTCAGTGCGAAGTCGAATATGAGGAAGAGACAGTGAGGGTCCGCAGATTGAGAGATGAACTAGCTCAAGCGGAGGAGAAGGCTCTCTCTTTGTCGGCATCTTGAGATGTGCTGAAGCATCGAATGGAGACCGCTCAACAGAACCTGACGCATGTGGGTGTCATCCACGCAGGTTTTGCACATGCTCGGTCCGAGCTATCTGCTTTGAACAATGATGCGGTAAGGTTGGAACGGGCTCGCGCCTACGTCTTGAACTCCAGGGATGAGAGAATGGTTGCTCTGGTGCAGCAGATTCGCGACCTAACCGCTCCCCCCAAATGATGTACTTTTTTTGCTTTTCAATGTAATTTTGCTCTGTTTGGGAATAGTAAAGAGGCTTTTATCTGACTTTGTGGACCCATTATTTTGGAATATAAAGGACAGGTTTGGGTAAAAGTGATATCAGAGGTAATATGGACGTGATACACTCTCGGTAAGCTTCAGCAGGACATATCTATTCAGAGGTTATATGGACATGATAGAATATGCTCCGACTAAAATTTGCACACAAAACACTATCAGAGGTAATATGGACGTTATAGGTCTTGAAGTTCCAAATTAGTTAAACATATCTATTCAGAGGTTATATGGACATGATAGAATACGATCCAACTAGTTTCGTTTTGGAAGTAGTATTGTCAGAATGAGATCTTCACCATACTCTATTTGAGCAAAGGAGGTTAAGCGTAGTACCTTTTCAGGAATTTGCCATTAATAGGAGCCATCAACAAGTCTACATTAGGCTTGGCTAATCTGTAAGCGCCATTTGAGAACGTCATCTCGATCACATAAGGGCCTTCCCATTTGGGTTAAAATTTACCCTTACTCCTGTGAGTAATAATCATTGGCCTTCTCACAGTTAAAACTAGCTCACCAACTTTGAACACTCTTTCCTTTACTTTTTGATTAAAAGATCTGGAAATGCATGCCTGGTAGAGCGCGATGTGCTGTTGAGCCTGAAGGTATTTCTCGTCTAATCCTTCTAGCTCTTGAAGCCTTAACAGGTCATTCTTTTCTTGAGTCAACTCATTAGCCACTGCTATCATGAGTGACATAATTTGGACTTCGATGGGGAGAACTGCTTCGCTCCCGTAAACCAATGAGAATGGGGTGCAACCTGTCGGTGCTCGTACCGTTGTGCGGTATGCCCAGAGACATTCTCCCAGCTTCTCATTCCAATCTCTCTTGTTCGAAGAGACAAACTTTTTTAAGAGTTTGATAATGGTTTTGTTGAAAGCTTCCGCCAAACTATTAACAGCAGGATTATATGCCGTAGAGGCCACGTTTTGTATCCGATTTTTATCGCAAAATCGATGAAACGCTTGGCTGATGAATTGAGGCCCATTGTCATAAATTATCCTCCGGGGTATCCCAAAGCGATA
This sequence comes from Iris macrosiphon, assembly GCA_036927795.1. Taxonomy (NCBI): domain Eukaryota; kingdom Viridiplantae; phylum Streptophyta; class Magnoliopsida; order Asparagales; family Iridaceae; genus Iris; species Iris macrosiphon. Next base: position 351,359,356 of record JAYESA010000004.1, read on the forward strand.
AATGACATGATGCTTGATGAAGCTGATCACATTAGATGTCTTCACCTCAGCAAGAGGGATCACCTCTGCCCATTTGGAGAAATAATCCGTGATGGCCAGTATGAACCGGTGACCTCTGGAAGAAGACGGGCGAATAGGACCAACGATATCCATACCCCATGCTTCGAAAGGCCAGAATGCAACCGTAGGATGTAGATGTTCAGAAGGTTGATGTATAAAGTCGGTATGAACCTGACAGGCTTTGTATTGTCTTGCATACTTTATTGCATCTGTGATCATAGTAGGCCAGTAATAGCCTATTCTCCTTATACGATCCTGTAGCTTAGGACCAGGTTGATGCGCTCCGCATATGCCGTCGTGAGCTTCACGGATAACCCGATGTGCCTCGTCATCGGAGAGACATCTCAATAGCAGTCCGTCGTAGGTCCGGCGATATAGACACTGTGAAGACGCATCAAAGTAGAAGCGTAATTATCATCTTTTGACGGATACTGCTTCTTTAGGGTCCTCCGGCAAGATTTCGTATACCACGAAATCTATAAAGGGACTTCTCCAGTCTCTCTTAGGAGGATCGGTGTTCACAGCGTAGCTACGTTCTATGTGAAAGTTGTTTTTCACACAGAATAAATCTCTGTTAAGAAGGATCACCGAATTCTGCCTTCTTATAGGAATAGCTAAATCTGCAGCTAGACTGGCTAGGACATCAGCTTCCAGATTCTGAGATCGAGGCACATGTTCTAGGAAGAATCTTTTGAATGTCATGGCTATCTCGACCGTTGCTCGGTGATAGGGGATGAGGTCTGGATTCCAGACTTCATATATTCCTCTGACTTGATTGACGATCAGCAGAGAATCACCGAAAGCTTCCAGAGATTCGACGCCTAATTCTTTAGCGACTTGGAGCTCGATTAGTAGAGCATTATACTCCGCCATATTATTAGAACAGGGCTCGCTAAGAGAGTATGCTCGATAGATGACGAGTTTATCAGGAGTAACCAGGACAATTCCTACTCCTGAAACCACGTTTCCCCTGGGACCAGTCCTGGAGGCACCATCGAAGAATAGTTGCCATGCATCACTTTCCACTGTGGAATTACATTCTGCAACTTCGTTAGGAATGTCCTCGTATATTTTGGAGGTCTCCGGGATCGGATGAGCAGCTAGGAAATCAGCTAATGCCTGGCCTTTGATGGACTTTTGAGGGACGTACACCATGTCATACGGTGTTAATAACATCGCCCAAGTCGCGAGTCAGGAATTAAGAACACTTGGCTTGTTCATCAGTACCCGAAGAGGATTGATCCTGGAGATGATATGAATAGTCTAGCCTGTGACATAGTGTCGCATTTTTTGAATAGCGAACATCAGAGCCAAGCATTCTTTTTCCACTGGACTGTACCAGGGTTCAGCTCCGACCATCATCCTGCTTAGATAGTAGATAGCCTGTTCATGACCCACATCGTTCTTCTGTGCGAGAAGAGCTCCCAAAGAATGATCCATTGCTCGAACGTACAGCAAGAATGGTCTTCCTATGACGGGAGGCACCAGAACTGGCGGATTAGTGAGGTAGCATTTGATATCATTAAATGCTTGCTGACAGGCTTCGTCCCATACGAAGGATACACCTTTCTTCATGAGACAAGAAAAAGGCTGATATCTCCCAGAGAGGTTGGATATGAATCTCCGGATATAAGCCAGACGACCTTGAAATCCCCTAAGTTCTCTCAGATTACGGGGCGGTCGCATTTCTAAGATGGCCTTGACTTTATCAGGGTCCACTTGAATGCCTTTAGCGGTAATGACAAATCCCAGGAATTTGCCACTAGATACATCCAGAAAGGACTTTGTAGGATTTATTTTGAGTTGATGTTGGCGTATCAACTCAAATACTGTCTTCAAGTCTTGGATATGATTATCCTTGAGGCGGCTTTTGATAGCTACATCGTCTATGTAATATTCCACTGTTTTGCGTAAATGCTCATGGAATATGTTACTCATAGCCCTTTGGTACGTAGCCCCGGCATTCTTCAATCCGAAGGGCATGACCGTATAGCAATATACCCCCAATGGTGTCCGGAAGGCAGTATGCTTCTCGTCTTCAGGATGCATCTTGATTTGGTTGTATCCTGAAAATCCGTCCATGAAAGACATACGTTTAAAATTGTATGTATTGTCAATCAAGACGTCTGTAATGGGGAGAGGAAACTCATCCTTGGGGCAGGCTGCATTCAGATCTCGGTAATCGATGCAGACCCGTACTTTCCTATTTTTCTTCATGACCGGGACAACATTGGCGACCCAGTCGGGATATTGTTCTTCCCGGATGAAACCGTAGGCTATCAACTTCTTGATTTTAGCTTCAATGGCGTCCATCATATCCGGGCGGAATCGGCGTTGGTGCTGCTTCACAGGCTTCGAATCGGGCAATATATTGAGTTTATGAGTAGCCACCTTTGGATCAAGACCTGGCATGTCCTCATAATTCCACGCAAAGACGTCGATATATTCTTTTATCAGCTGGATAATTTCTTTCCTTTCTTCTTCGGAAAGATTGTTACTGATAAATATCGGCTTTGGCAAAAGTTCATCCCCAACATCAATCTGGATAACTTTATCTTCAGTGGGAGGTTCTCTCTGCTCGAACCGGAGTTCCCATTGTGTATCCATTTGTTGAGCCCAAGAGTCATTCTCAAACGGTTCAGATTCTTGTTCGTCTGCTTCGAAGGAATCTGCCACTACCGTATTTACTGATAATGTTCGTTCGAGAGCATCAGATGAGTCGGAGGGCGATGAGCCATTCTGAAAAGAGGAAAAGATATCCTCGTTTGACTCAGAAGTTGCAAGGGAGGTGGTGTACCTTAACCCAAAACGAGTTCGTTAACAGTAGGGATCACCGTGCAGCGGCATTCGTCTGCCTTTCCCGTAGTTGAGGCCTGGTTCTAGCTTCAAGTCATAACCCATACTTTGCATGATCTTCAAAGCTTGCGGGCTGTATCTGTGAAACTGCATTTTACCAACATCGTCATCGGGAGAATCTTCTTGTACAGTCGGTTCATTGCGCATGCGACCGAAAACTATTGAACGCTGACTGCTGCAGGCAGGCGGGACAATGAAGATAGAATCCTCATGTGGTCCATATGTCGTGATGACATTGGATGACGACGCTACTTCCTACATATACGGATTATAGGAATCTATAGCTTCCAAGAATTTTTGTGCTATAGGTTCTATATCGTCATGGGGAGATGATTCCTGATTTGGAATTTGAGCGTCAATATACTGGAAAAGAGGATCTTTATTATCATCAGAAACCGCTTTCCTGGTTGTATTTGCATCAATCGTCTTCCTGTTGCGCCGAAGGTTGATGACCAAGGGTGGAGGCTTCTGGTTCAAAGTGATCACTAGAGGATCACCTCCTCTTCCTGACCTGGTTTTGTTCAGGTGGATAGCCATAGGCTCGATGGCTTTTGGACGAGTAGTTCGCCCTTTCACCTTGATTGACAGAGATTGCTCGACAGAGGGTTCTTCTGGCTCCCGGTGGGATTCCTTCTCTGCTTCGCCTGACACCTCCTCCATGTAGTCTTGAGTGTACAACATGGCATCAGAGTAGTAGGATTCTACCCCTTTAAACGGGTTCAGGTCTGCAAACTCCGTTTGTACTGTTCCTTGGGCATCTACATATTTAAAGCATTGATGTAGGGTCGAAGGAACAATGTTGTGGTCATGGATCTAAGGTCTACCCAGCAGAATGTTGTAGGATGCCTCTGAATCAATGATATAACATGTAGCCACTGATCTGAGGTCACCAATCTGGATCCTCAGACAAATTTTCCCCAACGGCTTACTTTTCCTGGCGTTGAAACCCACGATTGTAGTGGTGGTGTAAGCCAATTCACTGGTAGGAATCCTCAGCGGTCTGAGCAGACTATGAGGAATGATGCTGATTGATGATCCCGGATCTATGTGAATCCGTTCGACCTCCATGGAACCGATGTAACTGGTGTAATAGAGGGGTCTATCATGCCTGTTATGCTTTAACAGCATGTCATCTTGAGTAAAAGTAATATTTGGGACCACCTCCATCACATTGTGGCATTGAGGACATGCCACGGGTTCTTCGTCAGGGGACTTGAGCTGGGTCAAGTATGCATACGCCTGCATTAATGCTTCACTCAGGACTTGACGAGTGCCTTGAGAGAGCCTGAGTAGTTCGAAGATGGACAACCTGGCTGGTGTATTGGCCAATTGGGCCAGGATGTCAAAGTTGTATGGCTTCTCTAAACCTTTGTTTTGAATATTTTTCAAGGGTTTATCGAAGCGCACTTCTTTTTGCTTCCCTTTGTCCGCCGAAGTTGGTCTCGAAGGACCGGCCTCTGGTATGGCGGGTTCTGGTTCTGAAGGCTTGGCAACTGAAGCGTCTGCCGGTGCATCTTCCTGACTTGCTCCATAGTCCTTGAGGTAAGCTTTCCCTGAACGGGTTCCAGTAGCCAAAGCCTCGTCTTCTGATGCCGAGTGTACCGTAACCATGTGACATGGTTTATGCTTCGAGTTCTTCTTAGACTTAGCCTTAGCAGCTTGAGTCTCTTTCTCGATTTCTGATACCAGATCTGGATGAACCCACATGATCTCGCCTCGCTGGGTAGTTAGGGGTACCAGGTCATGATTTTGATCCCTAGCTGGAGAGAGATTAACGATGTTCATCGTTGTCCGGAAAATAGGTGTAACACCGTCCGGGAGTTCTTGGGGAGGCAGATTGCCAAATTGCAGAGAGATCATGTTGGCAGTGACCGTCTTCTCACTGTTGCGCAGAGTGATGGCTTTAGCATCGCTCAGCTCCTGGATCTTCCTCTTCAGTACATAACACGCTTTTGTAGGGTGGTGTATGTATCTATGGAAGATGCAGTACTTGGGGTTATTAGTACTGCCGACTTCATTAGGCCGCTTCTCCTCAGGAAGGGTAATATTGCCGCTTTTGACGAGACACTCGAATATGCTCGGAATATCGTCGTCGTCGAAAGAGTATACTTCAATGGGCCTGGAAGTCCCAGGTTTCGTTTGTGCGGTTGCCGCATTCTTTTGCCTGGATGTATTGATCGCCAGAGCTTATTTTCCTTTGGCACCACGAGGATGGTCGCTGTTGGAGGATGACCTCTTGCCTCTATCGGAGGCAGAGATCATGATGCCATTATCATGCGCCTTCCGACTGTTGTCCTCAGCGGCTACCGCTGAGATGATAAACGAGGGCCAATCATAGAACTGATATGGTCCTGTGAACACCGAGATTACGGGAAGAAGGTTCTTCCTGCAAATGTCCACCAATGCCGAGTCTGGAACTCCGGGAGGCATTTGCAAAGTGGCTTGACGAAAACGTTCGATGAAAGTGCGAACGTCCTCTTTTTCCTTCTGCTTCACTTCGATGAGAGAGGACATAGACATGTTCATACCTCCCTCGTAGAATCGTACGAAGAATAAAGTCTTGAAGTCTTCAAAGGAAGTAATGCAGTTGTCCGCCAGACTACGGGACCACTGATAAGCCACTCCCGAGAGACAGCCCTTGAACACCCGAGTGAGGAGGGCGTAATTCCCCTGTAATAACACCGTCATCATACTGAAGTAGTTCATGTACTGACTCGGTGATATTTTTCCCTCGAACAAAGCCATAGTCTGTGGTTTGTATTTAGGAGGGAAATGGACCTCATCCCAGATAGCCGGGTAAGGCTGGTTGATTCCCAATTTCTTGAGCTGATCTTTGTGCTTCAAGGCATCAAATTTGGCTTTCAACTCCCGTACTGCCTGCATCGGATTTTCAGCCGGTAGTGGGACCACGGAGTGGTAAGGAATCGGTTGTATCGCTACTCCAATGGGAGGTAATACGTTCTCCGAGTGAGGAAGCGGAGGAGCTGCTGACTCCTGATCTAGAGCAGGCCCTTGGATCGCGTTGGATGGTGGTAAGTCCACCCCCACACGTATCTGAGTTGGAGGGACCGATGCTTGAGCCATAGTAGCTATGTGTTGAGTTAGCATCATCTGGTGCATGTTCTCCATCATGGATTGCATCTCTTTCAGAGATGTCTCCAGTAAAGCAATGCGTTGCTCAGTGTTCCCCGACGGAAAAGCTTCCTCGCATTCATCTCCAATGGCATAGACTCCCATCTCCCTGGGTGTCATTGAAGGATTAGTATAGGTCTCTGTAGAAGTTGACTCTATACTTTCAGCATCTGATTCGGGAGACTGGCGACCCCCAGCATCAGAATCAGAAGAGTACGAAGCCGGTTGTCGTGACCTCGAACGGGTGTTTCGGAACACCCCAGCTTCAGTGTTCCTAAGGAGCTTGTTGAATCTCCTTCGGCTCGAAGTTCTAGAGGGATGACGTCTTGAGTTCGACCTTCCTCTAGGTATGTGTGAAGCCATGTTCACTGATGGATGTGTGGGCTCTTCTTCCTGGAAAGACGGAGAGTAGCTCAACTGGTCGAAAACCAACCATTTTGCTTCAGAACAGAAATAATTAACTACAATCATATGACTATTACAATAGTGCTCCCTAGGAGGCGTAATAGACATGCGGGAAGATCCCCTATCCTTGTATTTCTGGATCAGATACTCACGCAAGTCAGGAGGATTTACAGAAGAAGAAGAAGAAGATGGCTTGTTCCTTCTGTTCACCTCAGTGGGCATGCGGATGTTGGGAACCATAGTTCTCCCTGTGCCACCCGTATACAACAGGTTGGCCATCTGGGTAGTGGATGATCCCCGAGGAGCGTGTCTTTTCAAAAACTGAGCCTTCTTTACGCTGAGGGGCCTCACCTGGCGTAATTTGGGGCTCTGCTCAGGCTGGCGTAAAGCTGAGGAGGTCCTCAGTCGGCCATCAGCTTCTCGCATAATCTGGAGGGCGGGCAGATTCTTCCCTTGCCGTCGTAAAGGCCGAGAAGTTGATCAGTTCGCCACTTGCTTTCCCTTGCGTAGATTGCAGGGATCATCTGCTTTTCCGCAGAGGGCAGATGCATTTTTACGCGCGGAGCGCATTTGGAATTTCTGTTTTGGCGCTAAGGCATTGTCAGAAATTCTGTCTGCCACGTCATCGACGGGAGACTGGATTTTACGCGTAGAGCGCGGAGTAGACTTCTGGACTAGCGCTGAGGCATCGTCAGAAGTTTTGTCTACCACGTTACGGACGGGAGATAGAGTTTTACGCGCAGAGCGCGAAGGTTGTGCAGCTACAACCTGGCTGGTCGGAGAGATCGGAGAGTCGGCAGGAATGGTAGGGGATGTCTTGGGCATCCAGACCTTACGCAGCTTCCTGTTGTCTTGGACAGAGAGAGAGTGAGAGCTACCCCCTGTTTGAAGCATATCTTCGTAGGCAGACTGGTCGAACTGGACGACCAGGGTCTTCTTCACGGATACCACATCGTGTTGAGCAATTGCTTTCTCATCAGAAGAGAAAGACGTCCCCAGCGGAGTTGTCATCTTGTGTTTGATAATAAACGAAAGAAATAAGACGAGGTTTATACGAAACCCGCTCTTTGGTTTACAAACAAGAAGTACGATTAATCCTATACGAGGATGTCAAGTATAATTTTTAATCTGGGTAAATATTGCTATTGGAGTCTGATCTGCAGTCGGTCACTTTGTTCCTTGGACCACACGATGATGAAGAAGTGCTGTAGAAGACAGAAAAAGCTTCGAAGGTTGCAAAGGAGAGTGGATGCTCGATGCCAAAGTCGTCGATCACTACTCTTTGTCTGAGCTCTGGATTCTTCTCTCTCAAAGACTCTTCGACTCTTAGTTCTTCGACCTTAATTCCTTAATTTCTCCACCTTGGAATTTTTTGACCCTGGTTTTCCCCCTGGACCTCTATCGATAGAGGTCTCTATTTATAGGGTTTTAGTGACAGTAACCAGCCAGTCGGTTTAGAAGCCGGGTAGTGAAAAGTATGGCACCCTTTTACGCGATGGTTATAATAACCGTTGCCCACGTATAAATGATCTTCTGAATGAGCGTGTGACGCGTATCCCATTAAGAGATAATGCGTATAACTGCTGCGAAGATCACGGCATAAAAGCCACGTAGGTAGTTATCCCTCGCGTAGAAAAGGTCGGCGTAGAAGCCAATAACTGTCACAATGGCGTAGAAGCCAAAGAGTTATCAAACCGGCGTAGAGGCCAGGTAGGCGTAGAAGCCGAGTAGGCATATAAGCCGAGTGGGCGTAGAAGCCTGATGCTGCATAGACAGGTTAGCTAGCGTAGAAGATAGCTGATCCTCCTTCCTTGACTGAGGCTTTGAGCGAATTCTGGACCGAATAGCTTTAATATGCACCAATGCAAATGTAGCCTGAGTTGGCGTAATTTAAGGAGATAGCGTACAGCGTGCTCCTTAGCTGAAAATAGTCTGGTGGCGTAATGTATAAAAGTGATGATGTGGACGTTTTAGCCGAAATCACGGCTTTCGGAGATTTAATCAAATCTCTTGCATTAAATACAGAGATCTGCCCCCATCCCGCGTATTAAATACAGAGGCGTGTCTCAAAGATCTGCCACCATTCTGCGCATTAAATGCATAGATGTGTCTTGGAGATCTGCCACCATTCTGAGCATTAAATGCAGGGACGTGCCTCGGAGACCTGCCACCATTCTGAGCATTAAATGCAGAGACGTGTCTCGAGCCCTGTACGAAGAGCAGCTTTTGACGTGGCAGTCTGTTTGTCTTCTGTGGAGGGTAAAAAGCTCACATCTGCCTATGTAAAACTAGGCAGCGTATTCCCTTGTATGCGTAAAAGCAGTTTACACCGAGGAAATGTCACTAAACGACAGTTTGGGTCACTGTGCCGCGCTATCATTACAACCGTCGTTTGGATAGTCGTGCAGTACTCTTTGTCAGGAGTCAGACGTCAGGTTCACTGCATGATTTGACCGGTTCATTTTGAGGAATACGAAGTGTTCCTCGTACACTTCAATGCTGCATTAAAAGCGGATGAGTTTTACACCATAAAGGCGATGTAGAACCCTTTTTACGCTGAAGTAGCCTGGACATACTTGTAAATCCCCTGAATTTTCAAATTATTAAATCTTGGATTTTTTCCAATTTTCTGGAATTTTCTGGGAATTTTCTTAAATTAAAATCAAGGTTCTTAATTATCAAATGATTTTTAATTGTCAATAAATAATATTAAAATATCATGAAAATAACATTTTTTGGTGTAAAATGAAAAACTGGACTTAGGGTAATTTTTCTGGATTTTTCTGGGCAGCAGACATATTTTTAAATGCCTAAAAATAATTTTTATTAATTAATTAACTGTTTTTAATTATTATTATTATTATTAAATATTATTTTATTTTTATTATTATTATTTTTCTTTTCTTGGGCCCGGCCCGGCCCAGTGGGCCGAGCCCAGCGGTCAGCCCCGGCCCAGCCCTCTCCCTAACGGGTCGGGTCGGGTCCACCCGAACCCGACCCGCACCCGAAACCCGGCCACCCCTCACCCGTGACCCGATCTCCCCCTCCTCCGCCGCTGCCCGACTCCTCCGGCGCGCATTTTCCGCCGCCTCCGGTGGCCAGCCACTCCCCACGACCCCCTCTTCCGTACCGCCCGGCCTCGACGACACGTCCTCCGCCTTCTCCGGCCGCCCAGACCCGCCTCCTAGCCCTATAAAAATCTCTCCCCTTTCCGTCTCCGGCCACCATCGAACTCCACCCTCCGTCCACTTCCCGTCGGCTCCGCCGCCACCAGCCACCGCCCCAGCTCCCCCGGCGAACCGCCCTCCTCCCTCGGCGCCATCTCCTCCTCCCTCCTCCACCGTCTCCATCGCCCGACTCCAGCAGCAGCGGCAGCAACTCCCCCTTCGAGCCGCCTACGGCCAGCCGTTCCCGGCGCGTCGCCCACCACCAGCCGCGTCCCAGCAAGCCGGCGAACCGCCCCCAGCCTCCCCGGCGTTCCTCCGGCCGGACCGCCGCCGGAAACCCCCAAATCAGAAAACCCTAACCCTAGCTTTCCCTATTCTTCGTGTCGTGTCGGACACGACACGGACACGGAAATTTTCGGATTTTTGAGCCTCGTTCAGGTACTCGTATCTTGCACCATGTATCTCCGTTTTCAATTCCGCAAATTGCGTTGTGAAGCCTGTATGACCCTCTCGGTGCCAGGATAAACCGCTCGGGGCATCGCGACCTGTGGTGATCGCACACCGCGATCCAAAAACAGGAAAAACCAGACCCTGTTTCACTCCGGAACTGAGTGTACCCCGCCAAACGGGACGACTTGGTCGCGTGCGCGTCGTCGATACGGACGTGTAAGATTTCGCGGAAGCTGATTCGGGTGTGCGTGCACACCGAAATCAACGCGTATCCGCGGACATCGCCCCGTATCCGACTTTTCTGCAATTCGTCCTAACTTCTTGTACACTCGTCGGATCGAGACGAAACTTGCGCCATCGGACTCATAGCATACGCTGGTCCTGTGGATCAAGTTTGGCTCGATTCTGAGAACGTTGACAAAATCGCGTGTCGTGGGCCCCACAGGCCCCGCTCGACGGGCGATTTTGTGTTCGACTCATCGGAATCCAAATCTGAAAGTTCGGTTGGGTTCGTATCAGCGTTCCTGACCTGTTGACACTAAGTTTGGTGAATTTGGAGACCATTGACCCGGACATGTTTTTCGGTGCAAAGCGGGCCCACCGGCGGACCCCGTTTTGACCCAAAACTGCTATTTTTGCCCTTGTCTCCAAATTGGACCCAAGGACAGGCGTTTCTAGCTATTTGGCATCTTCTGAGCGTGATGTTAATGTCTATTTCAGCTTTTGGACTCATCTCTAAAAATTTCCCCAAGAACCAATTAATCAGATCCAAACAACAGGCAAGTACCTGCACTTCAAGTTAAATTTTTATATTGTGATAATTAATTCCCTGCTTTACTAGTACCCTTGATGATTACACCTAGTGTTAGAAATGCTGGATTTCATGTCTTGAATATTGGAGTTCATGTCTTGTTTTTCATGTCGGGTGGGAGAATACTAGAAGGCATGTAGTTTACCCTTTCCCCTGCCATGTTTAATAGCTGTTGGTACGCGACTGTACCTCAGCCGGATCTTGATTTCTCCTGTTTAATAGCCATTTATGATGGCCGGATTAGCCTTATAAACCCCTACATGCCAACTATGTATTCTAAAAACAAACACAAGTTCACACAGATAGTTCTGGTCTTGTTATATTTCTTGCGGACTATTGTAGTTTTATTTCCTGTCTCATTTATTTCTGTTTTCTCATATTCCTGTTCACAGCTTTAACTCTGAGATAATGATGTTCTGTTATGCAGTTTCTCAACATGATATTCAATTTAATTGTCATAAATATTTAGTTTAATCTTGTTGTGCACTGTGTACTTTGCTCCTTTTCTGACTGGATCTGTTGATTTAGGCGATGATGAGGACCTTGCCCCTACTTATTATGGTCCCTATGAGGGTACAGATGATACTTATGAGGAGCCAGATCCCACCCAGGAAACCCCTGCTGCAGAGTAGCTAGCAGTAGCTATCTTTTATTTCTGTTTCTTATCTTAGTAATCGGGTTTGTCCCCGATTTCATTCTGAATTTCTGTACTAAAACATTTGAATCTGTTGTCGTATTTATTTCAGTTGCAATCTTAAGTTTCTGTTCTCATTATTATCTTGCCTATGTTAATTATGAATGAGCTAGTTTAGTAAATCTGGAATTGACCTAGACAGCGTACTACCGCCTACTCTGCGGCGTAGGTTGGACGTACCCACGCACTTGTGCCCAAATTTTCGGGTGCGGGTCGTGACACGTTTTTATGGTGGCCCATGCAGGTCTTATCCCTAAATAGGGTAATACCCTAGGAAAGGGTATGGAATAAGATTGAGGATTCTAGGAAAAGCTCATTCACAGTATAGGGTCCTTATTTCAAATCTTGATATCATTTCTGCTCAATTTTTCTATCGCCTTTGATTTCCAAGTAATCTATTCTGATTCCCTATCCCTTAATCTTTTAGAATGGTCCAGACAAGGAACACGGTAGGAGGCACATCAGAACCAGCTGAGCAGAATGTGCCCGAGACTCTTGCACTCCCGCCGCCTCCATCTATTCCGGCAGTTACTCTGGATGGGGCACAGCTACTTGGAGTGTTCCAGGGATTGGTGGAATCCCAGAAAGAACATACTGCACTTCTGCGGACCAGCCTCTCAGAAGCTCTTAAGTCCCAGGAGTCGTCACTCAAGAGGCCAGGGAGTGCTAAAGACTTCAAGAATCTTAGACCCCTGGAATTCTACGGAACTGAGGGCATTCTCTATGCCGATGAGTGGATAGAGAATGTCGAAAGACTCCTGAAGACTGCTCGGGTCCCTGATGACCTCAAAGTGGAGTCCGCAAGCCTGCAACTGTTCGACATTGCTCGAACCTGGTTCAGAGATGAACCCCAACTATCTGCTCCTGATCTCACCTGGGAGGACTTCAAGAGGCTATTCAAGGAGAAATTCTACCCCGAAGTGGCTCGGGAAGCTCTCGAAAGCCAATTCGAGAGACTGGAACAAGGTAACCTGTCTGTTGATGAGTATACTGCTGAATTTAGCAGGTTGAACCACTTTGCGGAGTACATGGTTCGTACCCCGGAGGACAGAGCCCGCAGATTCAAGAAGGGGCTATCTCCGGATATTCGCCTTGCTGTCACCACCAGCCGAGCTCGCACCTATGAGGAAATCCTGAGCGTGGCATAAGGCGTTGAGAGAGATATGGGGCATAAACTGAAACGAGATAGAGATACCGGAAATGCGGGACCCAACAAACGCCCTTTTCAACAACAACAACAACAGCAGAGGGCCCCGCAGCAAACTCAGCGTCCTCTCCCTCGAGCTCCAACACCCCAACACCAGGCTCAAGGACAGAACCAACAAGCTGCTGCTTGTAACTTTTGCCAAAAACTAGGTCATACTTGGCAAGTCTGCAGGAAGAGGCTAGGTGCCTGCCTCTACTGCGGCTCAGCAGCGCATTAAATGAGGGACTGTCCAGCTGCTCAAGGACGCACCGCTGCACCCAAGGCTCCAGCCCAGGCCAGGGCCCCAGCAGCACAACAGAGGGGACCCCCGCTTCCAACACAACAACAACGCTTTGCTCAGCACCAACAGCAGCAACAGAGGGGTGCACCGCAGCAAGGTCGTGCTTATGCAATGACTCTGGAAGAAGCGAAAGCCACAACAGACGTGATCACAGGTTCTGTGCTTATAAATTCAATACCAGCTATTACTTTATTTGACTCTGGAGCTTCACATTCATTCATGTCAGTAGATTTCCTTATGAAGCATAGCTTAATCACTAAACCCCTTAGGAATTGTTATAAGATCATTACCGGTGGAGGAATCATCCCGGTTAGTGATGCCTGTAACAATTGTCCTATTACATTGTGTGGAAGAGAACTGTATGCTAGGCTACTCGTAATGCCAGTTCCCAGTTTTGACATTATACTGGGTATGGATTGGTTAAGTCAACATCATGCCACTATAGACTGCCACAGAGGTAGTATAATCTTCAGGCCCCCTGACAAGCCAGAATTTGAATTTGCTAGAGGTTCTAGAGAAATTGGTAATAACAAAATTTGTGGAGCCCTAGTAACAGAAGAATTGCCACTACCCATCATCTCTGAATATCTTGATGTCTTCCCTGAGGATCTCTCAGGCTTACCCCCAGACTGAGAAGTTGAATTCTCTATTGACTTAGTGCCAGGAGCAGCACCAGTATCTCAAAATCCCTACAGAATCAACAAGAAGGAGATAATAGAACTAAATGAGCAAATCAAAGAACTAGAAGACAAATGCTTCATTAGGTCTAGTGTCTCACCCTGGGGAGCTCCAGTATTATTTGTGCCCAAGAAGGACGGAACATCCCGAATGTGTATTGACTATAGGGCCTTGAATGCCTTAACAATCAAGAATAAGTATCCCCTGCCCAGGATAGATGACTTATTTGATCAGTTAAGTGGAGCTCGGGTATTTTCAAAGATTGATTTGAGGTCTGGTTACCACCAAGTAAGGGTGAGAAAGGAAGACATCCCTAAAACTGCTTTCAATACCCGGAACGGACACTACGAATTCTTAGTAATGCCGTTCGGGTTGACGAATGCTCCAGCAGTTTTTATGAACTTGATGAACAGAGTTTTCCAGCCATACCTAGACAAATTTGTAGTGGTCTTTATTGATGATATTTTGATCTACTCCAAGACCCCCGAAGAACATGAAGAACATTTGAGGCTAGCATTGGAGACTTTGAGAAAGGAAAAACTTTATGGAAAATTATCTAAATGTGCTTTCTTCCTAGACAAAGTAGAATTCTTGGGACATGTTGTGACTGGAGATGGAATAGCAGTAGATCCTAAGAAGATAGCTGCAGTAGAATCATGGCCCACTCCAGACTCGGTAGCAGAGATTAGAAGCTTCCTGAGACTAGCTGGCTACTATCGAAAGTTTGTGAAGGACTTTGCAAGAATTGCTGAACCCATGACAAAATTAACAAGGAAGGATGAAGAGTTCACCTGGACTGATGAATGTCAGCATACTTTTGAGGAATTGAAGAAAAGGCTGACTACTGCCCCTATTCTGACCTTACCTTCTGGAACCGGAGGTTTCGCTATTTATAGTGATGCTTCTGGAAAAGTTCTAGGTTGTGTATTGGAGCAGAACAAGAAGGTAATAGCATATGCCTCTAGACAGCTTCGACCTCACGAAAAGAACTACCCAACTCATGATTTAGAATTGGCAGCTGTCATTTTTGCTCTTAAGCTATGGAAGCATTATCTTTATGGAGAAAGGGTAGAAATATTTACGGACCATAAAAGTCTAAAATATATCTTCACTCAGAAAGAGCTGAACATGAGGCAAAGAAGGTCCTATGGCGATGTACTTGACTATGGACAGACACCTGCTAGAGGACTTGGAAAGTTTAGGTATTGAAGTAATCATCCCAGGAAAAGAAGGCCAAATGATGAACTTGCAGATTCAGTCTACTTTAATAGACAAGATCAAGGAGACTCAGTTTCAAGACGAAGGCCTGCGAAGCCTTCGAGGACAAGTGCAAGCTGAATTAGTGGAAGATTTCAGAATTCATGAAGATGGATCACTGAGGCATGGCGATAGATTATGCGTACCTCAAGGAAACATAAGAGAAGAAATTATGCAAGAGGCGCACCGATCGCAATACTCTATACATCCAGGAGCCAACAAGATGTACAAGGAACTGAGGACGCATGTTTGGTGGCATGGCATGAAAAGAGAAGTAGCCATGTTCGTATCTCGTTGTTTAGTGTGCCAGCAAGTCAAGGCAGAAAGACAAAGACCTGGAGGATTGCTTCAACCGCTACCCATTCCGGAGTGAAAGTGGGAACATATCACAATGGATTTTGTTTCCGTACTTCCAAGGACACCTAGTGGAAAGGATGCAATTTGGGTGATAGTAGATAGACTGACCAAGTCTGCACATTTTCTACCTTTCAAAGTGGGGCTATCTACAGAAAAGCTGGCAGATTTATATATCAGACATATTGTTAGGCTGCATGGAGTTCCAGTAAGTATTGTCTCCGACCGAGATTCAAAATTCATCTCTCACTTCTGGAAGAGTTTACAAGCCAGCTTGGGGACGCAACTCAAATTCAGCACAGCTTATCATCCCCAAACCGATGGACAATCGAAACGTACAATCCAGACACTTGAAGATATGCTCCGTACATGTGTTCTAGATTTTGGAGGATCCTGGGAAGACTACCTACATCTTGTGGAGTTCTCTTATAATAACAGTTACCAAGCAAGTATTGAGATGACTCCATTTGAAGCTCTGTATGGACGAAGATGTCGTACCCCGCTATCATGGGACGACGTTGGAGAAAGAGCCCTGCTGGGACCAGAGATGGTGATCGATTCAACTGAGAAGGTAAAGCAAATAAGGGACAGACTTCGAGTGGCTCAAGACAGGCAACGACATTGGGCAAATAGCTACCGAAGGCCCTTGGAATTTGAGGTAATTAAATTTATGAAATTCAAGTCAATTTAAACATTTTGATTATGGAACTAAGACTTGATTATGACTTTGTTAAAGGTTGGAGAACTGGTATTCTTGAAGATTTCCCCGACACGTGGCACCATTAGGTTCGGAAGGAGTGGAAAACTCAGCCCAAGATTTATTGGACCTTTTGGCATTCAGGAAAAAATCGGAGAAGTGGCATACCGACTGGCATTGCCACCCTCTCTGGATGGAGTCCATAACGTCTTCCACGTGTCGCAGCTGAGAAAGTACGTGTCAGACCCCAGCCACATTTTGGATCACTCAGAGCTCGAAGTAGGCCCAAGTCTGACTTACCAAGAGCAACCCGTGGAGATACTGGATCGATCGAAGAAAGTTCTACGGAACCAGGTCATTTTCCTGGTTCGCGTAGCTTGAAAGCACCATTCTCCCGGCGAATCCACCTGGGAGCGAGAAGACGAGATTAGAGAGCGATACCCCTATCTTTTTGAACCCTGAGGTATATTTTAATTTCCGGCCTTTTCCTTTTGTCCCATTGTTATTCTTAAATTTCGAGGACAAAATTTTTGTAAGTTGGGTAGGTTGTAAACCCCCTGAATTTTCAAATTATTAAATCTTGGATTTTTCCCAATTTTCTGGAATTTTCTGGGAATTTTCTGAAATTAAAATCAAGGTTCTTAATTATCAAATGATTTTTAATTGTCAATAAATAATATTAAAATATCATAAAAATAACATTTTTGGGTGTAAAATGAAAAACTGGAATTAGAATAATTTTTCTGGATTTTTCTGGGCATCAGATCTATTTTTAAATGCCTAAAAACAATTTTTATTAATTAATTAACTGTTTTTAATTATTATTATTATTATTAAATATTATTTTATTTTTATTATTATTATTTTTCTTTTCTTGGGCCCGGCCCGGCCCAGTGGGCCGAGCCCAGCGGTCAGCCCCGGCCCAGCCCTCTCCCTAACGGGTCGGGTCGGGTCCACCCGAACCCGACCCGCACCCGAAACCCGGCCACCCCTCACCCCTGACCCGATCTCCCCCTCCTCCGCCGCTGCCCGACTCCTCCGGCGCGCATTTTCCGCCGCCTCCGGCGGCCAGCCACTCCCCACGACCCCCTCTTCCGCACCGCCCGGCCTCGACGACACGTCCTCCGCCTTCTCCGGCCGCCCAGACCCGCCTCCCAGCCCTATAAAAACCTCTCCCCTTTCCGTCTCCGGCCACCATCGAACTCCACCCTCCGCCCACTTTCCGTCGGCTCCGCCGCCACCAGCCACCGCCCCAGCTCCCCCGGCGAGCCGCCCTCCTCCCTCGGCGCCATCTCCTCCTCCCTCCTCCACCGTCTCCGGCGCCCGACTCCAGCAGCAGCGGCAGCAACTCCCCCTTCGAGCCGCCTCCGGCCAGCCGTTCCCGGCGCGCCGCCCACCACCAGCCGCGTCCCAGCAAGCCGGCGAACCGCCCCCAGCCTCCCCGGCGTTCCTCCGGCCGGACCGCCGCCGGAAACCCCCAAATCAGAAAACCCTAACCCTAGCTTTCCCTATTCTTCGTATCGTGTCGGACACGACACGGACACGGAAATTTTCGGATTTTCGAGTCTCGTTCAGGTACTCGTATCTTGCACCATGTATCTCCGTTTTCAATTCCGCAAATTGTGTTGTGAAGCCTGTATGACCCTCTCGGTGCCCGGACAAACCGCTCGGGGCATCGCGACCTGTGGTGATCGCACATCGCGATCCAAAAACAGGAAAAACCAGACCCTATTTTACCCCGGAACTGAGTGCGCCCCGCCAAACGGGACGACTTGGTCGCGTGCGGTCTTCACAGATACGTGCGCGTCGTCGATACGGATGTGTGAGATTTCGCGGAAGCTAATTCGGGTGTGCGTGCACACCGGAATCAACGCGTATCCGCGAACATCGCCCCGTATCTAACTTTTCTGTAATTCGCCCTAACTTCTTGTACACTCGTCAGATCGAGACGAAACTTGCGCCATCGGACTCGTAGTGATACGCTGGTCCTGTGGGTCAAGTTTGGCTCAATTCTGAGAACGTTGAAGAAATCGCGTGTCGTGGGCCCCACAGGCCCCGCTCGACGGGCGATTTTGTGTTCGGCTCATCGGAATCCAAATCTGGAAGTTCCGTTGGGTTCGTATCAGCGTTCCTGACCTGTTGACACTAAGTTTGGTGAATTTGGAGACCATTGACCCGGACACGTTTTTCGGTGCAAAGCGGGCCCACCGGCGGACCCCATTTTGACCCGAAACTGCCGTTTTTGCCCTTGTCTCCAAATTGGACCCAAGGACAGGCGTTTTTAGCTATTTGGCATCTTCTGAGCGTGATGGTAATGTCTATTTCAACTTTTGGACTCATCTCTGGAAATTTCCCCAAGAACCAATTAATCAGATCCAAACAACAGGCAAGTACCTGCACTTCAAGTTAAATCTTTATATTGTGATAATTAATTTCCTCCTTTACTAGTACCCTTGATGATTACACCTAGTGTTAGAAATGCTGGATTTCATGTCTTGAATATTGGAGTTCATGTCTTATTTTTCATGTCGGGTGGGAAAATACTAGAAGGCATGTAGTTTACCCTTTCCCCTGCCATGTTTAATAGCTGTTGGTACGCGACTGTACCTCAGCCGGATCTTGATTTCCCCTGTTTAATAGCCATTTATGACGGCCGGATTAGCCTTATAAACCCCTACATGCCAACTATGTATTCTAAAAACAAACACAAGTTCACACAGATAGTTCTGGTCTTGTTATATTTCTTGCGGACTGTTGTAGTTTCATTTCCTGTCTCATTTATTTCTGTTTTCTCATATTCCTGTTCACAGCTTTAACTCTGAGATAATGATGTTCTGTTATGCAGTTTCTCAACATGATATTCAATTTAATTGTCATAAATATTTAGTTTAATCTTGTTGTGCACTGTGTACTTTGCTCCTTTCCTGACTGGATCTGTTGATTTAGGCGATGATGAGGACCTTGCCCCTACTTATTATGGTCCCTATGAGGGTACAGATGATACTTATGAGGAGCCAGATCCCACCCAGGAAACCCCTGCTGCAGAGTAGCTAGCAGTAGCTATCTTTTATTTCTGTTTCTTATCTTAGTAATCTGGTTTGTCCCCGATTTCATTCTGAATTTCTGTACTAAAACATTTGAATCTGTTGTCGTATTTATTTCAGTTGCAATCTTAAGTTTCTGTTCTCATTATTATCTTGCCTATGTTAATTGTGAATGAGCTAGTTTAGTAAATCTGGAATTGACCTAGACAGCGTACTACCGCCGACTCTGCGGCGTAGGCTGGACGTACCCACGCACTCGTGCCCGAATTTTCGGGTGCGGGTCGTGACAATACTGCATTACGCGGATAGTCCTTGAGCTTTATATTTTACGCTGTACTTAGAGGAAAAGCTCTGTTGTACGCCGATGACTCCGAAGTCATTTTTTACGCTGCCCAGCATCAACATGCTGCGTATAGCTATTCAGCGTATTTTTCATGCTTCTACACCCGCACTTTTACACACCTTGAGCTTTGAGAAGCAAACTATCAAACTACCACTCTCATCCTCAACAATTTTAGGGAACTATGTATTTATGTTATCCCCTATATATGTTTGAATTTTTCATTTGTAAGATTGTAAAAAAAGAAGAAGAAAAAAACTTTGGTAAATTTTAAATTAAATTGATCCTATCATTAATTAATTTGGCTTCGTCTGTTCATGTCCATGTCCATGTCCATGTCCATATCTCTGTTCCTGTGCATACATGATAGTCAAGGCCGTTTCTAACATTTTAAAGGTCCTTTATAGCCTTTTTAATAACTCTAAAATGAATGATTTTTGTCTGACATTCTAATTAAGGACCATAATTTAGTTTCTAAGAATAGGGAGATCTAAACCTAAAAATAACAATTTCATATTATAAATAATTACATAAGGAGGTTAATTTTTTGAAAAAATTTGAGTTGCATCCCACTTTATTTATCCATATTCAAGGTGCACCCCCACACGATTACCAAAATGTATAACGTTCCCAACTTTAAACGAAAATTAACAGTCAACTGCGTTGACTGTTAATTTTTGACCGAAATATCCCTTCCCTCTTCCCAGCCCCCCCCCCCCCCTCCCCCCCCCCCCCAACCTCCTCTGTCGTGTACGAAGTTGAGAGTATTTTTGTCCAAAAAATTTACTCAAAGGTATTGACCGTTAGTTGGAGACAATTTCCATTAAAAGTTGGAACCGTCATACATTATAGTAATCGTGTATAGTATATCTTGAATATGGATAAATAAAGTTGAGTGCAACTCAAATTTTCTCTAGACTTTTTTAGGACCTTTCGTTTTGGAAGGAGCTGTACCATCGTACATCTTCCACAGAGGCAGATCCACATGGTGAGCACTAGGGCCTGGGCCTAGTCCTGTCAATTGGGCCGGGCCGACCCAGTCCGGCACGAGCCCGGCCCAAAAAATTGGCCCATGTGCCGGCCCGGCCGGTTTAATCGTGGGTCTGGCCGGCCCGGCCCAGTTTATTGGGTCGTGCGGGGTCACATATATCGGCCCATAAGGTAGGCCCAGCCCGGCCCGGTACGACCCAAAGCCCAGTCACGGCACGGCACGGCCCGAAGCCCAAGCACAACCCGACACCTTATCTTTGGAGGTAAATGTTAGAAAAAATTTAGAATATTATTTCAAATATCTAATGCATAAATGAATCCAGAATGTTACACCTAACAACACTATATTAAATTATAAGTATTTACCCCACCATTACATATTAAATTAAACAAGCATAGTTGTTTTGTAACATTCAAATCTAAGATTACAAACTGCTACTAGTTAAGACTACTTACTAGTCTATCAATTTAGTCCTTATCCACCAATGTCCCGAATTACAAATCAGGACTCTCGTCGGCGCATGCTTCGACAGAAGACCCGTAGCCCAGACACGACACGACACGACCCTGCCCGGCCCGGCCCAAAGCCCACCGTGTCGTGGATCATGTGCCGGACTGGACTCAATTTTTCACCCTTAGGTTCGGCCCGGCCCACTGCAAGGCATGGGCTGCAGTGGTCCGGCCGAGGCCGAGGCCCGGCCCGGCCCTACTCGGCCCATTTGACAGCTCTAGCTGGCCCAGTGAAGAAAAAAAATAGTGTTAGTTTATAAGTAAGAATAGCATTACCATCAAAGTAGCATTAATAGAAAGTAGCATTACCATTTTAGTAGTAAAAATAAAATAAAAAAAATAGTGTTAGTTTATATATTATGACCTCTTTTCTTTCTAAACCCACATGACGAGTACTGTACATATAAAAATAGTAATATTTAATATTTAATATTATATTATATTATTATACATTAAATTTTTTTTAGAAATATTACCTTCAAATTTTGATAATTGTGTCGTCAGTGAATTGTAATACTGAATCCGGCAGTAATCTTGCACACATGCTAAGAGACTGTCCTAATGATAGTGTCAACTAGAACAATTCTTCTCAGCGATAGTGCGCTGGGATATGAACCAATACAAAAGTAGAGAACAGCTAAACAAATGTTGGCCAAAAGTTGATTGTAGACACGTATATATGGTTTTGCACACGCAATATATCAGCATGGTGAAGGAGGGGAAAAAATGTACACAGTTCCTCGTTTGTCTTCACTTTCTCTAAAGTAGTTGGAAAGTTTGAAAAGCCATTGCTCCTCAAGGAGAGCTCCTCCTTCGTGTTAATGGCAGGACCAAATGCATGGTTGCCCTTTCCTAGCTAGCTAGGAGGAGAGGAGGTGTGGGTCAACAGACACTACTCAATCAAAAGGAGCTAATTACTCCTTCCACGTACTACATTGCTCTCTTCATGTAAAGAAACAAAACAACAGTTCCTCTTGTTCCTATAATCAAACTGGAACTCGCACATGAAAATGACCTATCACCTCTAGTTACAAGTCTACACCAAAAGGAGCCTCTCTCTTTTCTTTTCTTTTTTCACATCCAAATTTCTTGAAAAAATAGATATTGTTCTGTTTGCAGGAAATTAAAGATTTCTAATTCAAGCTTTACTATCAACAGCCACAGGACCGGTCTTGATCTAGGACAGACCGAACAACCATTCATGATCCAAAATTTAAAAAAAAAAACATATATATATATATATATATATATATATATATATATATATATATATATATGATATTACCTTCCTCTTTGATTAGGTATATTGATATTATCTCATGTTAGATTAAAAGTTGAGAATACCTCCTGAAAGTGTCGTTAAAAATCTAAATGTGTCGCTAAAAACCTGAAAGTGTCGTTAATGAGTTTTGAAAGTGTCGTTATTATTTTAATATTACTATACAAGGGGTAATATCAATATACATAATCTAAGAGGGAGGTAATATCAAATAGCCCATATATATATTATTTTAATATTACTATGCATACAATATAACATGAAAATTTACTTAGTATAGTTGATTTTTACTTGCATCGCCTGTGTAAAATGGTACAGATTCGTGGTCTAGTGTTTGTTGTGTTGGCTTGTCTTAAGAACTTTTTTTTATGTATATATTTGTTTGGGTACCATTTTAAATTTTGTCCAAGGTACTCAAAATTCTGGTCTGATCCTGAACAACCATATCAATTGTACTAACATCAGGGATGGAACTACTACAGGATTGACCTTCTGAAAAACAGAAAATGTACTGTAGCGAAATAAATTTATATTAAATTAATGCAAACGAAACAAGTTTGAGTAATTTTGGAATAGAGACAGAGTCCGCCAATAGTGTTGGCGGAAAACAAAAAAAATGAACATGTACACAAAAAAGTCTAAAATGGACCCCGCAAGCCCAAATTCCGCCAACATTGTTGGCTGAATTTGGTCTTGTGGGGCCCGCGGGTTTGTTTGGTTGGTTGGGTTTTGTTTGGTTTGTTTGGTTTTGTTTGGTTTATTTTATTAGTTTGTTTTAATTAGTTATTATGTTTTGTTTTGTTTTTTATTTAGTTTAGTTTTGAAATTTGATTTAAGAATATATATTTTAACGAAATAAAATTAAAATAAATTAATTGTAAAGAAAAATTTAGAAAAAAAATTCGGAAATTTGTATCCAGAACATCAAAATTTGTATAAATTTCATCTAAAGCATCAAATTTTAAAAAATTACGAAAAAATATCAAAATGTCCTTTGGGCGTTAATTTTCTCGCCGTTAACAGACGTTAAAAAAAATTAATAAAAATCTGCCGTAAGAACATTACGTCTGCCGTCGAGCAGATTTCGAGCGGCTATAACTATTTGTTTTGAAATCGTTTTTCGTTAAACAATAAGTCAATTTGTATGTTTTCGACGAGAGTTACACAAATCGTGTAGAAAAAAAAAATTATCCGAAGCAAGACGCACATGTTACAGACAAAAATATAAATTTTAAAACTTTAAAGTATCATAACTTTTGACTGAGAGATCGAAACAAGGTCATGTTTGTGCCAAAATGACCGTATCAAAAATACTACGGGATAAACCATTTCATCATTTCACGGACTTCTCAAATTTTTAGAATCGTAAAAAAACGATGTTTCGACCTCCAAATTTTACTTTCGGTCATTTTATTTTTGAATATTTAAAATTGCTGTAGCGAAATAAATTTATATTGGATGTGGGGACCGACGGATTTAAAATGATGTTTCGACCTCCCCAAAAAAAATTAGAAAAATATTTAACAAGAAAATTTTTAAATTAATTATTTTATATCCCTATCAAAAAAACTAATAAAACAAGTAAAAAAATCAAAATAAAACTAAATAAATTTAAATTAATTGTTTTCATTAAAAAATTTTCTTAAATCTAATTACAAAACAAAACTAAATAAATGAAACTAAAACATAATTAATTAAAACAAACTAATAAAACAAACCAAGCCAACCAAAGCAAACCAACAAAACTAAATAAAACCACCCAATCGAACCTGTGGGCCTCCCAGACCCAATTTTCGTCCACTGTGTTGGCTGAAATTGGACCCCCACCAATTTCAGCCAACAGTGTTGGCAGAAATTGGCTTGTGGGGTCCACTTTTTTTTTTCTGCCTACGTGTTTTTTTTTTTCGCCAATACTGTTGGCGGACTCTATCTCTATTTCAAAATTATCCAAACTTGTTTCGTTTGCATGAATTTAATATAAATTTATTTCGCTACAGTAAATTTTTTGTCTGAAAATTATAGCTTCTAATATTTTTATTAAATTCAAAATATATCTAGTTCACCTATCTCTACGTTCGCTTGTTTTATTTTTTTTCTAGATATTTGTCAATATGTGTAAATTCTATATATATTGTACAAATTTAATTTTGTTGCATTCGAAAAAAAAAAAGAGTTATATATGTAAGTTTTAGAAGTAAAAGAATTCCTACTCCATATTAATTTTGAAAACAAATGAAGAAAGACATGAACAAAAAGGTTGGGGGGTAGGGGCACAAAACATTGGCAGTGACAGTTAGTACTACCAATTGGAGTAATTGGCCTAGTGCTGACCAGATTGCTTTGTTTGGGCATGGAACCGTAATCTGAACGCACATGCTACTGTGGTCCTAATCTAATAAATGTGCATTCATCGTCACGTTGGCAAACCATTAGCGGATCATGTGCCATTTTCACAAATATTACGACTATTGGGACATTGTTGCTTTCATATGCCTAATCTAAGAGGGCAATATCGATTAGTCTTTTCCTATTTGATCATGTGAATTAGGCCTATGTCAATTTTTGTAGAAGAAGGAACAGTACTAATAACGGAAGATTTTCATTAAATAAACCTTAATATGATATATAAGATCTAAGATTCTCTTTCCACATAGTACAGTTTCAAGAGATACTGAAAGATCTTTGTAAAATCTTGTCCAAGTCCATATACCCAATTAAAAGACAAAACATACATATCATAGACAGAAACATGACTACAAAACAATTTACATTGTACTGTGATAAAATTTAAATTAGTCTGAAAAAATATAGGGAACTATTATTCAAGTTTCATTTTGTGCTCGATCCCTCCACATGTTGGAGCATGAATATCAGTTCCATGAGCTATCCTTATCTGCATATTGAAACACGGTTAATAATGCAAAAAATTTACTCTACCGATAATATTTTTTATATTAATTAACTATATTGATAAAAAATTTAAAAAAATTGAAATTCCGATACATATCGTCATCCAGATGACAAAATATTAGCATATTATTTTTAAATTGAAATCCGTCCAACAGATGCACATATTTTCGCCAACTCAATTGGCAAAAATTCAGCAGGCTGACGTGACAAAAAAAAAATTGGATTTGTCCAAATTTTTGCCAACTTAGTTGGCGAAAATTCAGCAGGCTGACGTGGCATGCAAAAAAAAAAATATTTGTTGAGTTTTCGCCAACTGAGTTGGCCAAAATTTTGCTGGATTTTTTTGTTTAGGTTTGTTTTTGTTTTTTTGATTTTTAGGTTTTGGGTTTGTTTTTGGATTTTATGTTTAGGGTTTGATTTTTTTTTTTTTTTTTCCTTTTAGGATAGTTGGGTTTGATTTTTTTTTTTTTTTTGTTATTTTTTGTGTTGTTTTTTTCTGGACACTTATCAACTTTTTTTTTAACGTTCATATTTTAAACTTCATAAACGTTAATATTTTGACAACGGCTCTTTTTTTCAGAAAATTTATCGTACCGATAATATTTTTATATTAATTAAATACACCGATAAAAGTTTTAAAAATTGAAATTCTAACACATATTCAAAATTTAAAACATATATTTATGAGAAAATCATAATTAAAATAGATATCACAATTTAAAAAATAACTAACAAATAAAAAAAACTAACAAAAAAACCTAAAAAATAAACCTAAAATATCCATTTGTTATATTTTCGTCATCTGGGATGGCTAGAATTTGACAAATATAAAACAAAAAATTTAATATATCGTCATTTGTCATATAAACATATATTAAATTTCATTTTTTCTAATTTATTTAAAAAAATTATTGTTACAATATTTTTTTTAAAAATAACTAAACCTAAATAAAATTAAACCAAACCACTCTTTTTAAAAAAAATAAATAATTAAAAAAATAATCAACACTCACCCAAACATTAGAACCGAATCAACCCTCACCCACCCACCCACGAATCAAAGTGCTAAATTTTCGCCAACTGAGTTGGCAAAAAATTGACACTCTCGATTTTCGTCATCCGAGATGGCGATATCTATCGTCGGTTCAATTTTTTCAAAAAAAAAATATCGTTATAGTTAATTTATTTAAAAATATTTTCTATACAATAAATTTTCTGGATTTTAATCCCTCAACCTCATATATCTTATTAATTTAATAGCTGACTACAAAGTCCTACATATTTTAGTATTATGTGAAAATTTTAAAAAAAATATAAAAAAAAATGTCCCATGCATGATATGAAGTTTTTTTTTTTTGTACATAAGATGTCTTATCATAGAACATTTTGTCACAATATGACAATAATTAAAAAAAATTGAAAATTGTCCTGCTATGTGGCATTTTTGTGTTAAAACATTCTACTTAGTGCATTTTTTAATTGTATAAATTAGTTGTTAAATACATATTAATTATTTCAACTGAATGGTACTAAACTCCAGTCTTAATATAAATGCACAATGATAGAACGTTTATTTGAAAATCAATTTTCCGTTATTCGTTATATGTTTTAATTTGTAATTTTAACAAACTATATATTTTGAGTGCAATTGATTTTAATTGTCTGTATGAAAATTTCCGTAATACCATGGAGCGAGTCCAGTTTACTGTTTAACTATTCCAAGTGAGTGTGACACTTCAAGCTATACTATTATTGACTTTGGACCAATGGAAGTGGGCCCACGATGAAACCTGGATCTGCTCACCCATCAATATCTGCTGTCAACTGTAAAATGTGTGCAACGTAATGTAAAATCACGTGATATAGGAGGATGAGGAGGAGCTAAGCCCTAGCAGTCCCCTACCTGCTTGCTGACACATCAACAAAGCAGCAGCCTTGCTTTGGAAAAAACTTCATATATAATCCAAAGGGGGAAGGATTCGTACGTACACAACTTGGAAAATTTATTCTGTGTGCCTTATGTCACTTTCCAAGCCAATACGGTCGGAAAAAAGATAGGTGCGGCGTGTCCGACTCACCAAATATTTTTTCATAAGTTGGGCTGAACATTTTTTTTCGATTTTGGATAAAAACTGAGTCGAACCAAATCGAGGATTTTGTTTGAATTTTTTTTTTTTTCGTTTCAAAAATACTAAAAGAAAGTTGATTTTAAATTTCGATTTTCTATTCAAAACTAAAAAACGATTAAGACTTATACAAATATGTAGATACGTTCAATTTATGTATACTTTATGGTAAAAATGTGTATATTTTTTTTGTATATTTGAAAAATAACAATTAACCTAATAAGTCGAATTGATTATTCGGTTTGGTTAAGTTTCGATTATTGGCTATTTTTGGTTCGATTTTAAATTTTTAGCATTTTGGTTAATTTGATTTTCACTATTTCGATTCGGTTGAAATCGAATAAACTGAACGCTCACCCAATACACAATAATACACGATGACAAGGATTATTGGCTTATTTCAGTTTGAATTTGAATTTTTACCATTTTGGTTAATTTAATTTTGACTATTTTGATTTGGTTGAAATCGAATAAATCGATCGTTCACTCCTGTACACAAGAATACATGACAAGGATGTCTGCTTATTCCCCACTATTAATTTGTCACACGAAATAACACATACTTTACATTATAAACTTCATAAAATTTATGTGTAGTTATAGTTACAGAAAATTTACTGTAACGAAATAAATTTATATTAAATTCATTTAAACGAAATAAGTTTGCTAATATTTGAAATATAAACATTGTCCGCCAACAGTGTTGGCGGAAAACACAAATTCCGCCACGTACGCAAAAAAAAAAAAAAAATTTAAAGTGGACCCCACACCCCAAATTCCGCCAACACTGCCAACAGTGTTGGCGAAAATTGGCCTGTGGGCCCCCCACGGGTTCAGTTTGGTTTAATTGGTTTGGTTTAATTGGTTTGATTTTATTTGGTTTTTTAATTAATTATATTTTTTCTATTTAGTTATTTTCTATTTAGTTTAGTTTTGGATTTTGATTTTTTTTATTTAGTTTAACATCCAAAATAAAATATGTTATCATTGAACCAAAAAAAAAAAAAAAGCTACCGTACGAATATTACGTCTGCCGTCGATCAGACTTCGAACGCCCATAACTATTTGTTTTCAAATCGTTTTTCGTCACACAATAGGTCGATTTGTATGTTTTCGACGAGAGTAACACAATTCGTGTAGAGAGAATTTTCATCCGAAGTAAGACGTACATATTACAGGCAAAAATATAAAATATAAAACTTTAAAGTACCATAACTTTTGACTGGGACATCGAAACAAGGCCCAGTTTGAGCCAAAATGACCGTATGGAAAAATACTTCGGGGTAAACGGTTTTACCGTTTGACGGACTTCCCAAATTTTTAGAATCGCAAAAAAACGATGTTTTGTCCTCCAAATTTTACTTTTGGTAAATTTTTTTTATAAAATATTTAATGTACCGATAATAAATTTACTATGTTAAATAACGGAATACTTTAACAAATTTTAAGGATAGAAATTTGGATAAAAATTTGGGATATTTTAAAATTTTGTTACATATCGACAACTGAGTTAATTTTATTTTAATTTTTTTTTAATTTTGAAATTTTGATAGAGTAATTTTTTTGTTAATTTATTTTAATTTTATTTCGTTAAAATATATTTTCATAAATAAAACAGAAAATTAACACCCCATTAACACCCCACCAATTAACAAAATAAATTAACAGAAAAAAAACAGAAACAAATTAAAAAAAAAGTAAACTAAATAGAAAAAAACTAAACTAAATAGAAAAAAAAACTAAAAACTAAATAGAAAAAAATATAACTAATTGAAAAAAATAATAAAACAAACCAAATAAAACCAAACCAACTAAACCAAACTGAACTAAACTAAACCAAACTTAACCCGTGGGGGGGGCCCACAGGCCAATTTCCGCCAACACTGTTGGCTGAAATTGTCCCCCCCCCCCCCCCCATTTCAGCCAACAGTGTTGGCGGAATTTGGGGTGTGGAGTCCACTTTAAATTTTTTTTTTTTTTTTTTGCGTACGTGGATGTTTATTGTGTTTTCCGCCAACACTGTTGGCGGACAATGTTTGTATTTCAAATATTAGCAAACTTATTTCGTTTAAATGAATTTAATATAAATTTATTTCGCTACAGTAAATTTTCTGTTATAGTTACTCCACGAATAAGCCTTATAAACTTCGGACTTGGCAACCTTTCTTCATAGGACAATCTTTCCAAGTCATCTGTTTTCTTAGTACCGATCTAGCACAAACACAACTTAAATCTATATTTATATCTCTAATATATATAATTTTTTTTTTCAAAATTAACTCCGTCTAGGACAATCAAACCCAATCCGAAGCTTGCCCTGGCTGCATCTATAATTGTAGTTTACCTAAACTAACCACCATATTAAGAGGGGTAATAATATATCATTTTGAGTTTTTGAAAACACTACACATCAAATTCTAGTCAAGGTAAATCAAATATTGCAAAATAGTTTTAATATAATATAGATCTGTTTTTATCAATTTCAAGTTGAAACCATTATCCTCACATAAAAAAAACAGAAAATTTATTATACATAAAATATTTTTAAATAAATTAACTAAAACGAAAGTAAATTAAAAAATTTGAAGTTACGAAAGCTTTCGCCATCCCAGGCGAAATAAGAAAAAATATATTTTTTTCAACATTTTCGCCAACTCAGTTGGCGAAAATATGACTATAGATTTTTTTTGGTTTTTTTTCTGTTGGTTTTTTATTGTTGTTGTTGTTTTTAAATAAATTAGGAAAAAACAAATTTTAACATCAAAAATAAAATATGCAGTATCGAACATCCAAAAATTTAAAAATTTTATGTAGTAATAAAACTACGTCTGCCGTCGAGCAGACTTTTTTTTTTTTTTTGTTATGTGTTTTATTTGTTTTTGTTTTTGTTTTTTTTTTCTTGTGAAGGTTTCGTTTTAGTTTTATTTGGTTTATTTATTTTTTTCAATTTGATTTTGCAGCAAATTTGCTATACCTATAATTTCTTTAAATAATTTAGGAAACGCGAAAAAAGTTTGAAACAGTAACAAAATAGTTCGCCAACTGAGTTGGCGAAATTCTTAAATTTATTTTTTGTTGGTAACGGTATTTTCACCGGGTTTTGGATATTTTTGAACCGATTGTTTATTTTTTAAACAGTAACGGACCCTCATAACCGTTCATAACCGGCACTCTAAAAACACCTCATAACCGCTATACTTCCACAATTGTCAAGAAGACCCATAAAGTTTATACCGTAATCGAAAGTTAAATCTTTATTATGATTAGTAAATTATTTAAAAAAATAATTTTGTCCCATTTTTAATCATCTTTACACTATATGATATCGTTTGAGGGTCCGAAGACACCAATTTTTACTCGTTAACATCAAAATACTGTAAAATTTTTGAATATAAAATTACCGAAAGTAAAATTTGGAGATCTAAACATCATTTTTTTGCGATTCTAAATTTTTTTGAAGTCCGTCAAACGGTAAAATCGTTTATCCCATAGTACTATTCGTTACGGTCATTTTGGTACAAGCTGGGCCTCGTTTCGATATCTCATTCAAAAGTTATAATACTTTAAAGTTGTAAATTTTATACTTTTGCCTGTAATATGTGCGTCTTGTTTGAATGAAAAATCTTTTTACACGAATTGTGTTACTCTCGTCGAAAACTTACAAGTCGACCAATTGTTTGACGAAAATTGATTTTCGAACAAATAGTTATGACCGTTCGAATTCTGCTCGACGACAGACGTAATTTTCTTACGACAGAAAAATTTAAAATTTTTGGATGTTTAATGGTGCATATTCTATTTATGATGTTAAATTTTATTTTATTTCTATTTTTTTTAAATTATTTAAAAACAACACACAAAAAAACAACAAAAAAACCAAACCAAAAAAAAAAAAAAAACCTATAGTCATATTTTCGCAACTCAGTTGGCGAAAATTTTACCAACCAAGTTGGCAAAAATTTCGTCAACCGAATTGGCAAAAATGTTGATAAACAATTTTTTTTTTTTTTCATATTTTCACCATCTGGGATGACAAAAACTTTCATAACTTCCAAAATTTTTTAATTACTTTCATTTTAGATAATTTATTTAAAAATATGTTATGTACAGCAAATTTTTTGGAAAAAAAAAACTTGAAACAATCATCCTTAAAAAAAATAAAAAAAAAAAAAAAAAAAAAATTCCCGACACAGCGTGTTCCTTGCATTCGTTTAGTCATTTTCTAGGGTTTATATCTCCATAAAACCTAAAAAAAATGTGACACTCCAAGAACATGCTATGCTGCCACATTAAGACATTATAATTCGTCCTCTTCCCCAAGTAGTAAGAGGCCCCCCATGCCTTCCTTTAGAAAGCTCTCTCCCATCTTCATAACAAGCAAAAACACCACCATTGCGTTGGCAACCTCACCTGTGGCTGTCTGCTACAAAAAACAGATAACAACAACACTCATGCTCAACTGAATTGCCAACTCATCCTCTCTGCAGCAAAAGCACATAAGGCTAGTACCAGTACAATATTACATACTCGACAAAAATTAAAATAAAAAAAGAAGCAACAAATTTCACTAGTCCCTCTCACTCTTTTTCCCCACTCCACTGAGAGAAATGATCGATCACATTCATTTGTTTCACCTACAACTGCTACCGAGTGGACGTGGTGGTGATGTAAGTGGCGGAAGTGGGGTGGGTGGTGGGTTTCCAAGCCGATGCAGTCAGCAGACACAAGTCCTTCCACCCGAGCTTGAGCGTGCCATTCTCTTCCACAAGCGTGTAACCGTCCGACGGGAACATGCCGAGCAGGAGCGTGGCCTGGGCGGCCGCATTGCCAGCGAGCGACACCCCGCGGAACCCCGACTGGCCCAGCTTGTCGCGCCAGTTCCCGAATTTGACCTCCCCGGTCCGAGCGGGGCCGCCCACAGCAAGCACGTTGCGTATCTCGCGTGAGAGCAGCTGCTGCTCGACCAGGTGCCGCTCCTGGCTGTCCTCGCCGTAGCTCGCGCCGAGCGAGTCGAAGAGCGCAGAGTAGTAGTGTATCGCCTCGACGAACCTGGCCAGGAAGGTGCCCACCTGGCTCAGGTCCTGCTCCACCATTGTCACCACTTTGGGCGCCAACCTACATGTTGTCCAAGAAGCAGTGCAGATGCAAATTCATCAGTTTTTTTCTTCTTTCTCATCAATGATAGCTACTGAAAGAAGAACTGTAACAAAAGCTAATTTGTTAATTCAATAGCTGATAATAATTCATAGTATAGTAGCAAGCTACAAAACTTGAGAGTTGGTAGCAGCAGCAAAGTTCACGATATTTTTAGTTGTAAATACATTTGAAACTGTTTGAAGAGTATCAGCAGAAAATGAACATCCATCCAATCCCAATGAAGAGTGTATAGAAAGTGCGTTGAAGTGCTTAAACAAAGCAATAACAAATCTCTTTTTAAACACTTTGAGTTTGGAGTTGAAAGAAGAAAAAAGTAGCGAAAGCATAATGATTATCAGAAGAAAAAGAAAAAGTAGGAGAAGAAGTGAGGAGCAGATCTTAAGCACAAAAAGTGGCATTGAGAAGCTCCAAAGTACTATTAACAATCATTACTTTTTCCCCCCTTTGTCATAATCTCCAAAGAAGCCTCCCTTTCCAATCTCAAGATTCTCAAGAAGAAGAAAAGCTAGAAGAAGAATGAAAGAATGGCCATTACACTACTACGTTACCTCTGCAGCAACCAGAGCGTGTTGGCGTCGGAGCCGGTGACGTCGTAGAGCGAGTGGTGCAGCCAGTGCACCGCCACCGCCTCCCTCCGCCGCACGCCGAGCCTCTCCGGGTCGACGTTCCCGGCCTTCTCCGCGACCGGTATGAACTCGAACGGCAGGCCCAGCGTCTCGGCGAAGTCGGACAGGCGCTTCCCCGTCGCCTCCAGCGCGTCGAGCGAGGAGCCCAGCCCGGTGAGCCGCACCATCGGCGGGCCCCCGGGCCTGGACGCGAGAATGTGGAACAGGCCGGGCCACTGCAGGCCCTGCATTATGTCGAGGTCGATGATGTGGACGTGGCTCTCGCTCGAGAAGGCCTCCTGGATGGCCTGGTTGGCGGTGAAGTGGGAGAACTTGACGAAGGGGCTGATGCCGTTGAATATCTGGAACGCCGAGGCGAGCTTCTGGCGGTGGGGGACGGAGGGGAGCGGGGAGTAGACGCCGAGGCAGGAGCTGACGAGGCGCGACTGCATGGCCTCGGAGAAGTAGGCCGCGACGCGCTGGGCCGAGGTGCCGAACGGGGTCGAGACCTCGGAGATTTCGAGAAGCAAGCGGTTGGCCTCGTCGAGGTTGTCGGCGGCGACGGCCTCGGCGCACTGGAGTAGGAGAGTGAGGAGACGGAGGCCCTCCTCGTCTCGCTCCTGCTTCCTCAGCTCCTCCTTTCTGTCGTTTTTCTTAGGCTGCGGTGGTGGAGGGAGAGGGAGAGGTGTTTCTCTTTGTTCGGGATTGGGAGAGGGGGAGGAGGACGCGTCGATGATGATCTTCTGCTTCTTCTTGGAAGTGGAAGTAGTAGTAGGAGGAGGCGGCGGAGGAGGAGATGAGGAAGGTGGTGATCCGGGGGGGTCGAGAGAGCGGAGGCGGTGCTCGAGGGCGGCGGCGAGGGAGGGGTTGCAGGGGTTGATGATCTCGCGGACGTTGTGGATGAGCTGGCCGATGGAGACTTCGGGGGCGGCACTGGTGAGGAGGTCCTTGATGAAGCCGTCGACCCAGGCGGAGTCCGGCGGGGTGGGGGTGCAGGAGTCGACGGCGGGGGCGAAGACGGGGAGGCCGGAGAAGTTGCAGACTTGGGGAGGGGGAGGGAGGATTGGTGGTGGAGGGCTGGATAGGAGGATGGAGGAAGTGGGAGGAGGAGGAGGAGGGGGTTGGGTTAGCCTGGGATACGAGGTGGAGGAGGAGGAGGGGTCTAGTTCTGATGGAGCTGGTCGCTTTCTAGCCATTGTTGGAAGAAGTTGTTGTTGTTGTTGTTGTTGGAGGAGGAGGAAGGAGTAGAGGTCTTCTTGATAGGTTTGGTTAGAAATAGAGGAGGAAGGCGCTGGGTCATGGAGGAGGAACAAAGAGGAGGAGGAGGTGGCCATCACAAAAAACAAGAGGAAGAGGCTATGATGGTAGGGAGAACAAGGAGAGAGTTGGAGCAATAGTTACAAGAGGAAGGAGAAGAGGAGGAAGAGGAAGAAGAAGAAGAAGATGAGGAGTGACAGTGAGAATGCATCGGGTGAGGTGAGTGACAAGGAGATAACGGCCGGGGGGATTGGGACATGGGAGCTCTCCCAACAATGGGTGTAGGGGGGTGTGTGGTTTGATGGTGTCTCGAGTCAAGGAGAGAGAGAGAGAGAGAGAGAGAGAGAGAGAGAGAGAGAGAGGGGTGGGGGACCACTTTTGTGTGGTGTGTTTTTTACTTAGCTGCTTGAAAAGTGAACACACTTTCCCATGCAGTGTGATTAGATTTTAGGTGTTGCATTGCCAATTGCAAGGGAGAGGAAGAGATTATGAACTACTCGAGTATGCTTTTTCTTTTGACTTTGTGAGTGAAGAAAGATGGGCTGTGTTGTGTTACTTGTGGGCTGCTCGATGTTAGCAGACTAACGAACATGTTCTCTCTGTTAAGTTTTAGCTCCATTTTGGGGATTAAAACAACAGACAATTTACTGTAACAAAATTATATTATATTAAATTAATAAAAAAGAATTAAGTTTACTAAAATTAAAAAAAATAAAGACAGAGTCAGTCAACTCAGTTGACGAAAAATACAACAGACCGAACACGCAGGCAAAAGAACCAAAAAAAAATAAATGTGGACCCCACAGGCCAATTTTGGCCAACACTATTGGAGAATATTGGCCTGTGGGGCCCGCGGTTGGGTTGGTTTGGTTTTATTTGGTTTTTTTATTAGTTATGTTTTGGTTTTTTTATTTAGTTTTTTTGATTTAGTTTAGTTTTGGAATTTGGTTTAAGAAATTTTATTTTAACGAAATAAAATAAAGCTAAATTAATTGTAGAGAAAAATTTAGAAAAAAATTTAAAATAAAAGAAACGATTATGTTTTTTTAGAAAATTGTAAAGAAAAAATTTTCTTAAAGAAAAAAAATTGACTATTGCAATGTTTGATAAGAAAAAAAACTAAATAAAGAAAAAAATCATATTTATTTGTGTCCTATACTTTTCTGTTTATTTTCATGGTTTACTTTTTTTTATATGAAAAAAAAGACTAAGTAAAGAAGAAAGACAAATAATAGGTTGGGGAATGATTTAATTTTATTTCGGTTTGAAATTGGGTCTGGGTCTATGGATTGGTGTTGGTTTAGTAGTTGGTTTATGTCACGCCCCAGTCCCAAAATACGTAGGACTAGGAGTACGTAACACGCCCAACCGTATATATATGAACTCCAATATATGGAAACCATATACACACGTACGCTGTTTATGAATATCCAATCCACCAGTGGTAATATACTGTCACAACAAGTCACATGCAATTTAGATCTCATCCACAGCACAAATAATCAGTATAAAATAAAGAGCTGGATAATAACTGGATATCAAAGATAGTATCAAGTCTGATAGTCGGGTGGAAACAAATCCATTACAAAACGACTATACTGAAGTAGCAAAAGATCTCTAAACAGCGGTAATAAAATCATAGATACTCCGAGGGTAAGATCTCCTCAGTCTGATAAGTGGAGTCAGGTCCCGGTCCGTACTCCTGTGGGTACTCCTGCTCGTCCATATATGGAAAGGGACCATGTCCTCAGAGGGACGTAACACGATACATAAAAATATGCCAATAAGTACTGAAATATAAACATCCAATGGTTCGCCTAACCGTCTAAGTGAATGCAGTTTGAGAACAACTTTCCACCAAGTGGGCTATCTGGCTAAAAATATGGGATTGGCGTGACCCTCTCGGAGAATCAGGAGCCTCAAAGCATGTCGTCTTTTGAACGGCAGAGGCCGCCAGTAATATATAGTGGTCATCATCACCCGTTTCTCCGGTGGAGAAGCCGGACGTACAAAAAAAAGTACAAAGGAGCCCAAATGTTTTACTTATGGTTCTCCCCACCCCATGCTCTAAGCAGGCCATATCCATGACATGATAAATCCTCTAAATAACTGCCAGGTCTACTAGCATACAAAGTTTCTATCAGTAGTTACCCCTAACGCACGGCGCTTACGTAAAGGAAGCCAACCCGATACGTAGTCCGAGGTCTATATGAGACTCACAAATCGTATAGCAACTGTGTCACAGTCAATGAACCTACTGATGCTCCCTAAAACTGGGTGGTCTCATAAATAGGTCCAGAATCTACAAAATAAACATCTATATAGGCAGAATTAAATATGCATGTATAAACTGAAATATAAATAATTGTACAGTGGCAAGGTATACTTGCCGAGCAAAAATTCTGGGTAGTGCACGTCCAATCAGTATTTTTAGTTGAAGAAGTGAGGTTTTATGGCTTGGGTGCATTGCATGGATATATATAGAGAATAAGAGGCGGTGGAGAAAACTTAGTGGTTAAGAAACTAAAACTACTGCTGTTGCTGTTTTCTTTCTTTCTATTGGTTTTGGTTTCGGTTGAGGGTTATTTAGTAATAGTGTTAAGGAGCGGTGCAATGAGAGATTTACACGTATAGGTCAGGAAAGCAAAGCAAAGTTGAGTTTTGCTTCTGTTGTTGATATTTTCTAAAGGGTGTGGTTTTACGCGTGGTGAAGGAATCTTAAGTGGTGAAAGATATTATGCAGGAGTTGGTATTACGCGTAAAGAAATGAATTAGGCGGGTTAGGTTTACCGCAGTGAAAGGAAGTGTTTACGCGTAGGTTTGCTACTGCTGTTATCATATTTACGCGCGGAGAAGAGAGGCAAAGTTTACGCGGCTGTTTGCTGCTATTGCGGATTTTACGCAGGGAAGTAGTATACGCGTGTTAGGTTTTGGGTTAGGACCAATAGGAAATTCTATTTTCTATTTCTCTCATTCCTTTTTCTTATTAATAATATTTATATATATAATCATATTTATACATAGAAAATTCTGAAAAATTATAGGGGTGCACACGGTTTAAACTGGCAACTGTCCAAAGGGTCTCCTATATGAAATAATTTAGGAAAATTTATAATGGTTCCATAAAATCCTCTAGATGTACAAATAATAGATATTTGTTAATAAATAAATAAAAATAGGGTGTTCAGGATTAGGGATCTTACATTCTACCCAACTTATAAAAACTTTTGTCCTCGAAATTAAAACTAAGTCACTGTAGAAAGTCAAGAATGGTGTAAGATATAATTAATCAAAGTAAATTTATACCTTGGTCTGTGAATAGGTTTGGAAAACGTTCACGTATGTCATCCTCGCGTTCCCAAGTAGATTCTCCTGGCGAGCCATGCTTCCATGCCACACGGACCAAGAAAATAGACTGGTTTCTTAATACTTTCTCTCGACGATCAAGGATTCCCACGGGTTGCTCTTGAAATGACAAGCTTGGCCCAATGGTGATCTCCGAATGGTCAAGAATATGACTGTTATCTGCCACATATCGCCTAAGTTGCGACACATGGAATACGTCATGTACTCCCTCAAATGAAGGTGGTAGTGCAAGTCGATATGCTACTTCTCCCACTCTCTCTAGTACGTCAAATGGTTCAATATACCTTGGACTCAACTTGTCTCGTCCTCCAAATCGAATAGTGCCTCTAGTGGGTGATATCCTCAAAAGACATGATCGCCCTCTTTAAGCTCCAAAGGACGACGATGAAGGTCTGCCCATTGTTTCTGCCTGTCTTGTGCTGCTCGCAAGTGTCCTTGTATCTTTTTGATTGTCTCAATGGTGTTAACCACTAACTCTGGTCCCAGAACCTGACGTTCTCCCACATCACTCCAACACACAGGAGATCTACACTTCCTTTCATATAATGCTTTAAATGGATGCTCGCCTGATAGCTATTGTTGTAAGAAAACTCCACAAGATGTAGGTGATCTTCCCATGATCCTCCAAATTCTAACATACAAGCCCTCAACATATCTTCTAATTTCTGAATAGTATGTTCTGACTGCCCATCTGTTTGCGGTTGATAAGATGTACTGAATTTCAGACGAGTTCCAAGGCTTTCTTGCATGCTTCTCCAAAAATGTGATGTAAAACGTGAATCTCTATCTGACACAATGCTGACTGGTACGCCGTGCAATCTTACGATCCGTCTCATATATAAGTCAGCTAAAGCTTCTGTAGATTTGCCAACTCTGAAAGGTAAGAAATGGGCTGATTTGGTGAGTCGGTCCACTATTACCCATACCGCATCTCTTCTACTGGGACTCTTGGGAAAATCCGTAACGAAGTTTATAGTGATATGTTCCCATTTCCACTCTGGAATCGGGAGTGGTTGCAATAACCATGTTGTTCTCTGGTGCTCCGCCTTTACTTGCTGACATATTAAACATTTAGCTACAAAGCGAGCTATCTCTCTTTTTATTCCATGCCACAAAAAATGCTGTCTTAAGTCACGATACATTTTAGTGCCCCCAGGATGAATAGAATATATCGATCTATGAGCTTCTGTTATTAGCTCCTGTCGAATTTCTCCATTTAGAACATAAAGACGATCACCACATCGTAATGTCCTATCGTCATGGATGCGCAATCATGTCTGCTCCCCGGCCTCTGTTCTTTCCTTTATTCTTCTAAATCTGGCGTCTGTAGGCAATGCTGTCTTGATTCTTTCTACTAGTGATAATTTTACTTGTAAATTGGCTAGTGTTCCGTCTGCTCCGGGTAATATCACTTCAATGCCAAGACATTGCAAGTCTTTCAATAATTCTTTTTTGTGTTGTTAAGAAGTAAGCTACTGGTTTCAAGCTTAATGCGTCTGCTACAACGTTAGCCTTACCTGGGTGATAATGTAGCTCTATCTCGAATTCTTTCATTAACTCGAGCCATCGACGTTGCCTCATATTTAACTCCTTCTGTGTGAAGACATACTTGAGACTTTTGTGGTCTGTATATATCTCCACTCGTTCCCCATATAAGTAATGTCTCCATAACCTTAGAGAAAATACCACGGCTGCAAGTTCCAAGTCATGAGTTGGATAATTCTTCTCATGTACTCGAAATTGCCTAGATGCATATGCAATTACCTTGCCATGCTGCTGTCATGACCCGATTTCGTAGAATCGTTGGAGCGTCCCCCGAATCGTGATGCCGTGCGGGCCTGGGGTTGCGCCCGCACAAGGCTAAAGTATTTTTTTGCATAACGAGCACATATTCAGAGTACGCAGATAAATTAAAATACAGATTTAAAACATGGAAAAGTTCTCTTTATTGATAATGAACATCTATTACAAACTCCTGAACGAGTCAGCTAATATGCCGCACGGGCATACAAAAGTGTTAACTCAAAATGAGATAGTAGTCCTGTACATTACATCCTTTTATAAACTCAAAATGATAAAGTCCTCCAGGCTTAAGGACAGCTTTGCCACGGAGCTGCATTTGTGTATGAAGAGTTGCGAGCTCCGGCTTCAAAATGCTTCAAGGGGCGCGATAAAGATGCGCCAACAGCTGGACTGGATCGGAAAGACGACTTCGGCTCCTCGCTCGGTTCGCCTTGGTGCGGAGAACCTGTTTCAACGAGGGTCAGCATGTCGAAACATACTGGTGAAGGCGAGCTAACCTGACTATACCAATCAACACGTTATTTTAATGAAGCATGCATATTTGTGGGTTTCTATCTTACCTTAGTTTATTTACAAGTAAGCAGCATATAGAATTTACTGAAATGAACTAGCCACCGTTCGGTGGATTTTACCTGCCTGTCTGAATCACCTGCACAATACTTACCAGGCCTTCCCTGCCACGAAGACACAAGTTTGTTGCAACAGGTTTAAATATACAGAGGATCACTGGCATAATACCATGAAGGACGATTTATAGTCTCAGGACGGAAGGGTATGCAACGCAGGTGGCGAGCCCCCGCTGCACGCCTCAATCCGACGATACAGACGACTATACAGACGTTCCGTCCGGATCGGATCGGTCCCAGTGCCCTGGCAACCGTCCTCAGGAACCAAAAAACTTGTGCACAAGTTGTCCATGATCGAACATTATGTTTACTAATTTAGCAGATCACGCAGATGAGGCAACACGAGAACAGACAAGCAGAATTATATGATTCATATTGCAGAGCCTCACTGAACATTTATTTGCATACAAGATATGATCCATAGTTAGCACGATTTATGGAACATTTATAAACGAACTAGCATGCAGTATGATAACTGTTCACAAGTTTAGTTGACAAGCAATATTTACCAGTCTATTTTCTTTTTATCTTGGTTTCTTTTATTATTACTTGGTATCGTTTGATCGGGGCAAAGAAGAATACAGATTTTAGGGTGTGAAGCTTGGAAGCAGGGCTAGCTAATCGGGATGGTAGCCACTCACTTAGATTTTGGAAGGGAGAAGGAAAGAGGCGCTTCACGACTCCGCTCGCAAGCCGTCTACTGCTCGTTCACCTGCATAACGAACAACTTGATCAATACCTCTTCCACTTTTCCAATCTCGGAATTGAAGTGCAGTTCAATGAACGAAAACAATGAAAACAATCAAAACCGTTCAAGGAAAACAAGCAAATCCTAAAACCAACTCAAAGCACGAAAGCAACAAGCGACATCGAAAACCGAGGCAATAAAAGATAGCAGCGGAGAGGTCCCTCCTGACTCTGCCGCTAAGTCGATCCCGGGGGCACGGTCTACTGAATATGGGAATCGATTCCGAAGAAACAAATCCATAACGAGGACGAGTTCTTAATTCAATCTATCCCGATCGAACGATACCGTCTTGTGTTTCTTAGCCGCGCTCCCCGCACCGGAGGAACGGGGCGCTACAGCTGCATCAATACACATTCCAAACCTTTTCCTGATGCGTCACTGTAGATCACATAGCCTCCTGATCCTGATGGAATTGTTAATACTGGTGCTGTAGTCAGTCGCTTCTTCAATTTCTCGAAAGTGGCTTGACATTCGTCGATCCATATGATCTCTTGATCTTTGCATGTCAACCGAGTCATAGGTGTTGCTATTCTTGAGAAGTTCTCCACGAACCGTCGGTAATATCCCGCAAGTCCAAGAAAACTTCTCACTTCCGCTGCTGATTTAGGGACAGGCCATGTCTCAACTGCCGAGATCTTTTCTGGATCAACAGAAATACCATCTCCTGTAATGACATGTCTAAAAAATGAAACATTGTCCAAGAAGAACTCATATTTACTAAGTTTCGCATATAACTGCTTTCTTCTCAAGGTCTCTAGAATAATTCGTAAGTGCTTCTCATGTTCCTTGTGGCTCTTTGAATAGATAAGTATATCATCTATAAAGACAACCACGAACCGGTCTAAATACTGATGGAAGACTCGATTCATTAAGTCTATAAAGATAGCTGGAGCATTTGTTAATCCAAATGGCATGACCAAAAACTTATAGTGCCCATATCTTGTTCGAAATACGGTCTTCGGAATGTCCTCCTTTCGTACTTTCACCTGGTGATATTCCGATCTCAAATCTATCTTTGAGAACATCTTGGCTCCACTAAGCTGGTCAAATAGGTCATCAATGCATTGCAGTGAATATTTATTCTTCACTGTTACTGCATTTAATGCTCTATAGTCAATGCACATACGTACTGACCCATCATTCTTTGGTACAAACAATACTGGTGCTCCCCAGGGTGATGCACTTAGTCGGATGAAACTTTTATCTTCTAGTTCCTTTAATTATGTCTTTAGTTCATCCATCTCCTTCTTTGCCAATCTGTAAACATGTGATGCTATGGGTGCTGCTCCTGGTGTCAATTTTGAGAATTTTACGTCTCTATTTAGGGGTAGGCCTGGTAATTCCTCTGGAAAAATGTCTGGGAATTCTGAAATAATGGGATGATAGACAACATCGTCCATCGCGAGCTGCATTCCATCAAGGATTTCTGTGGATCCTTGTACAAACTCAAATTCAGGCTGGCCTGGTACCTTGAAAAGAATGCTTCCTCCAAAGCAATCAAAAAAAATGTGGTACTTGCTTAGCCAGTCCATTCCAAGCACAATATTAAAAGTCGGCATAGGAAGGACTAAGAGTGGGGCATTTATTTCTCTGCCCCGTATCACTATAGGGCACGATCTACAAATTCTACTAATAGGTACAACTCCTCCTCCGGTAATGTAAAACCCCCTTCCTAGAAAATCGTATATACCTCTTTTATTTATTAATTATTAATTAAATTATAGTAATTAGGTCCAAATAGGAGAAATAGATTTTTAATAATTTTTATATTAGGTGTTCGGGCCCTTAGATGACTTGTGGGACCATCAGGAATTTTTCGGAATTTATTCCATGTAGGAGACCCCTTGAGCAGTTGCTAGCCTAACAATGTGCAATACCCTAATCTATAAATTTTCTTATGAGTATATATATATATATATATATATATATATATATATATATATATATATATATATATATATATATGTATATATATATATATATATATATGTATATACAAATATATATAAATGTATATATATATTTAAAGAAAGAAAAGAAAAGAAAATAATAATAATAATAATAATATTATTATTATTAATAAGTTACTACTTATTATACTTAAAGTTCCTAAGGGAACTTGCTTCAGCATAGTTGCTGACTTAAAACCCAAGCACAGTAGCAACGTGAATACCAACCATCCCGACCCTTTATTGCGGCGGACTCCCTCTCTCCCTCTTCCTATCCTATTTATATATATATATATATATATATATATATATATATATATATATATATATATATATATATATATATATATATATATATATATAGCATTAATCACCAAAAACCCTAATTCTAATAACTCCAGACTTCCTCTTCCCATCTAGAGCCGTCACCACAGCCAGAGAAGCCTCCCCAAGCCATCCAACCATCCCGTCGACGCCGACATCGCGAACTGCAGTCTCCCACTCGAGGCACCTTCGCTCCGGCGTGATTTTCCGTTGACTCGCTCGACCAAACGCTGTTCCGTTTTCATAGCATCCGGAGACATTTGTTCTGAGGCCATAGCTTCTGGTCCTGTGTATT
Source organism: Iris macrosiphon (assembly GCA_036927795.1). NCBI lineage: Eukaryota > Viridiplantae > Streptophyta > Magnoliopsida > Asparagales > Iridaceae > Iris > Iris macrosiphon. The sequence goes on from JAYESA010000004.1 coordinate 351,402,733, forward strand.
GGATATCTGGACGTGACATTTTGCAGTTTCTTGCCAGGTGTACCTGTTCTTGAGTATTTGCAGGAGCGCAGATTTGGAAGGATATAGATGCTCCGTGGATGTCTTCTCTTTGAGCCGTGATTGGTAGCTGGTACTTATTGTTTGAGTGAGTTCTACTTATATTGTATTTACTTCTCCATTTGAGTTGGTAGTGGATTTGTTTCCACCCAACTATCATCTTTAGATACTTCTTGTTGAAATCTAGTTTCATAGATACTGGTTATTTATTTCTATATGATTTTGGTGGATGAGATTTAGATTTTACCCTGTGACTTGTATTATATTTTATACCACTCGTGGATTTGATATTCATATTACAGCGTACGTGTGGATTTGGTTTCCATATATTGGAGTTGCCATATCCATGCGGCTGGCATGCTTACGTGTCCTAGTCCTACGTATTTTTGGGACTGGGGCGTGACATATTTTTGTGGTGGCCCATGCAGGTCAAGAGCATATTGTCTCGGTTACGTTACTGTACCGAACAAGCCTGCACCTAGGACTAGAATATAGGATCTCATCCACAATTGACCATGGTTCATCTTCCTCCTCTCTGTTCTACTTTGAACAAATGCATCCTGCTTGATTCTTGTGCTTCCCTAATAGTTCTTTAAGTATAGCCTTCTCCTAGAATATAGAAGTTCCTGTTGTTAGATGATAATTAGAGTAGCACACCTATTTAGAATACAACGAGATTATAGATACACCACTAAGTTTAGAATATCTAGTGAACCCTAGAATTTCTTATCTTTAGAACTGGTATACCATTACCCCCTGATGTATTATGAAGACTTGAGAGTAGTATAGACACTACTAGAGTTAGTTAAAAGTTTATCATAATGTTTGACCCTAGTATTGAGGAACCAATGGAGAACCAATATTGAACATTAGGACTGAACCTAACCTTCATAATTGGATAGTATTAGAGAACTATAAAACTTATGACATTGTCTTGTTATTAGTAGACAAGTACCCTAGAAGGCCAAGAGCAATGCATAGAATATTTCCCTAATCATACCCCAAACATAGTAGCTAGCGTACCACTTCCCTTTAGAAATTATGATGCTATCTAGAGCCCTCTATCTTTATTTTTATTGTTTCCCTGCGACCATAGCGCTCGCTATTTTGCGACGGCTAATTTAGTTTCTTCTCTTCATCTTTCAACTCGTGCCATCTGACACTTCGGATAGTAGGCCAAGTAAATTTATTCTTTGTTAAGGGCTCATAGTTTGCTAGGCTTATAGTTGTAGCCTTGAGTGTGAAATTTTATGCTTGGTAGTTAGAACTTGATAAGTTTAAGTTGTGTTGTAGATTGTGACCAATGATTAACCCTTAGTTTTAAATCGTATAATTTGTACCCTCACCTCGATACAAGTTAGACCCTTCCTCCTTAACGGCTAGTAACCCTTCTATCTTTACCATTGACACTTGCTTATAAGTGCTATGACTAAGACTTAGGATGACCATTACCTACATAAAAAGGATACCCTAATCAATACTAAGATTTTTCCTCATATACCCTAATAAAGAGTTTCTGTTTTATTTACATGTACAAGATTATTGTGTAGGACCCTCTTAAGACTGTCACCGTATTAGTTTAATTATTTTAAATTGGGTAGTATACCCCACCACCTAGTATCATATAGCCCTTGTGATCCATTGATGAAGTATAACTGAATGGCATTAATTGTATGCTAACATAAGATGATAGTGTTTATTCAGACTATAGAACTTAGAGGCTCATACCCCTACTTTGTCGACTATCGACTTAGACAAGAAATTAATTAATATGATAACTGTAGAGATTGTAGAGTCTTTTGTTATTGTTGCTTATGTTGTTTTGTTTTTGCAACTTGAATTATTTGTGACTTCTCTCATCATAATCCAGCGTTATATTTTCTGTGCTACCTTGAATTATGCTGCTATTATAGCCTAGTTTTTGCAAGCTTATTCCTTATCGAGCTTGTTCATGACATATGTATTATTGGGGAGGCCCACAATAATACAATTCAGAATCAGTGTATTACGGTCTGATCAACCATAGTGCGCTTGATTCGCCCTTTGCAATAATACTTTACGTGGATTGAGATATATAGTTGACTAGTAGACACCTGTACTTGCCCTCTAGATATGTCTAAGCATATCGTATCCGTTACATAACTGTACCGATGCGAGCATGTGGATAGGCATTACCAAAATAGGATTTCAATCCACAACTGCTTTGACAATTCCCAATTGAATTCTTTAAACGCCTTGATCCCAATACTTCTACTCTATTACGCTGCCCTCGAACTCTTTTTATTGATCTTCGTCTTCCCCTATTTTGGAAAGACGAAACCTCGTGCTTGGTATAAGTTTAATACACAGAGAGTGCTAGATATACCCCGTAGGCCGATCACATACTTGAGGATTATTCTTTTGTAATTAAGGACATATCATATGTGATATGATCGACGTTGAAGTTTCGAGGATTGGACGACAAGAGTAAATAAAGTAAGGGATATTTTCTTAAGGTATATAGCCTTAGGTGATAGGTGGATAAATTCTAAGTTGGGTAGTAGTGCATTGTCAACTCGGGAGGAATTTCTTTTAGATTATGATCGGGTAAGATTAGATTGGGAGAGGTTCAAGCCATTATAATTTTGAGAAATTTAGAAGGATGACTAAGGTGATGAGGATCAATGAATTGATATTGAGGACCCAATATTTATAACTTAAGTGCATGAGTTAAATTTTTGAACAATGAAGGTAGAATCACCAATTTGAATTTAGAGGATAAATATAGAATTTCAGACTTGAATATTGGTGGACTGCATTTAAATTTTTTTAATTTGGTGATTTGAGTTAAGAATTAAAATTTTGGTTGGACAACATATTTGAAATAATAAGGATGTGAATGGAATTAAGGAGTTGAGGCATACAAAATTTTTATAAGTGAAAATGGGAATATATTGGACTCAAACCACTTCTAAAGGAGATTATGATAGTTAGAGATCGTGAGGTAAAAGTTATATGCGTATGTAAATCTTGGAGATGTTATGTGGATATGGATAATTTGAAACAAGGGGAGAAGAGAGAACCATAGGTTAAATTTTGATTGGAGCAGTGGTCATCTTAACCTAGAAGTGATTGCAATGGATATGATTAGGATTTTAGTTATCGCAAGAAGATTGCGACTGACTTGCCTTATTGTACATAAAGGATTAACCGATTCTGCCTTATTTCAATTTTGAGGACGACACTGTTTTAAGTTCGACAGATTGTAAAACCCCTCACCTAAGAATTTGACCTACTCGGCCTAGATAGTGAGACTAAGGCTAGCATGAATCCACTTAGAAATAGAACACGGTATTTTTATTTAGTTTTACAACATGATATCACTTGACACGCCTTACCGTGCTCCGATAATTGGAGCACTACACTAGTCACTGCCTTCCTACAAATTCTACACCCTTATCCTAGACATGCCCATCATCCAATTCTCATCTTGGTACAATTTTCCAATTGTTGGACGCTTTTATGCAAATGAGCATTTATGTGTCCACACCATTGGACATGACACATGAAGAAACCTATTTTTTTTCGCTCATATGGATTTTTCCATGATTTTTTTTTGGGATGTGCAACGTGTAACATCGCCCACCCCTTTAAACCTAGCCTTGCATTTTAAACAATACAAATCTTATACCATCATTGCATTCTATCGTGGCTTAATTTTAATTTCGAGGACGAAATTTTTATAAGTTGGGTAGAATGTAAAACCCCCTTCCTAGAAAATCGTATATACCTCTTTTATTTATTAATTATTAATTAAATTGTAGTAATTAGGTTCAAATAGGAGAAATAGATTTTTAATAATTTTATATTAGGTGTTCGGGCCCTTAGATGACTTGTGGGACCATCAGGAATTTTTCGGAATTTATTCCATGTAGGAGACCCCTTGAGCAGTTGCTAGCCTAACAATGTGCAATACCCTAATCTATAAATTTTCTTATGAGTATATATATATATATATATATATGTATATATATATATATATATATATATATGTATATAAAAATATATATAAATGTATATATATATTTAAAAAAAGAAAAGAAAAGAAAATAATAATAATAATAATAATAATAATAATAATATTATTATTATTAATAAGTTACTACTTATTATACTTAAAGTTCCTAAGGGAACTTGCTTCAGCATAGTTGCTGACTTAAAACCCAAGCACAGTAGCAACGTGAATACCAACCATCCCGACCCTTTATTGCGGCGGACTCCCTCTCTCCCTCTTCCTATCCTATTTATATATATATATATATATATATATATATATATATATATATATATATATATATATATATATATATATTTATATATATATATATATATTTATATATATATATATATATAGCATTAATCACCAAAAACCCTAATCTAATAACTCCAGACTTCCTCTTCCCATCTAGAGCCGTCACCACAGCCAGAGAAGCCTCCCCAAGCCATCCAACCATTCCGTCGACGCAGACATCGCGAACTGCAGTCTTCCACTCGAGGCACCTTCGCTCCGGCGTGATTTCCCGTTGACTCGCTCGACCAAACGCTGTTCCATTTTTATAGCATCCGGAGACATTTGTTCTGAGGCCATAGCTTCTGGTCCTGTGTATTGGACATCTGGACGTGACATTTTGCAGTTTCTTGCCAGGTGTACCTGTTCTTGAGTATTTGCAGGAGCGCAGATTTGGAAGGATATAGATGCTCCGTGGATGTCTTCTCTTTGAGCCGTGATTGGTAGCTGGTACTTATTGTTTGAGTGAGTTCTACTTATATTGTATTTACTTCTCCATTTGAGTTGGTAGTGGATTTGTTTCCACCCAACTATCATCTTTAGATACTTCTTGTTGAGATCTAGTTTCATAGATACTGGTTATTTATTTCTATATGATTTTGGTGGATGAGATTTAGATTTTACCCTGTGACTTGTATTATATTTTATACCACTCGTGGATTTGATATTCATATTACAGCGTACGTGTGGATTTGGTTTCCATATATTGGAGTTGCCATATCCATGCGGCTGGCATGCTTACGTGTCCTAGTCCTACGTATTTTTGGGACTGGGGCGTGACAGGTAAGAATTCTAATACAACTAGGTAAAGGTGTAGAGGTAATATTGTGTTTGGCAATAAAACTAGATGATATGAATGAGTGGGTGGCTCCCGTATCAAACAATGTCGTAGCAGGAAAAGTAAAAGCAAGAGTGATACCTGCTATGACATCAATCTCCTGATTCATGTCATCCACTTCCATTACAAAAGCTTGTCCGTTCTTTTAGGGTTGTCCCTGTCTAGCCCTCGTGAATTGATCCTCCTGTGTAGGTAGTGGTGGTCCTCGCTGAAATCCCCCTGCTACGGGAGGTTGAGGTGCTCCTGGTCTCATCATTTGCTGAGTTGGCTTGGGTGCTGGAAGTGCTAGTCTCTGTGCTGGTGGAAGTGTTAATGCTTGTTGCATAGGACAGTCCTTTAATATATGCTGTCCGGAATCACATCTCATGCATTGTCCCAAACGGACCCGACAGTCTCTTGAGATGTGCCCGCGTCTCCCACAATAGTTGCATTGGGGTTTCTTTGTGATCTGGTACGATCCTGCTCTGTGTTGGTACTGCTGTTGCTGAGCTAAAGGACGTATAATAGGTCCCCCTTGTCGTGTCCTTGTCGGTCCTTGTTGCGTCCTCAATTGGCCTCCTTTTCCTTGACTAATAGTTTCTTGCAATCTGGCCTCTGTCAGTAACTCGGCATAAGAGATTCGGGACTGTGAGCTTGTATAATGTTGGAGCTCTTTAGTCAGTCCACGATGAAACCTCTTAGCCTTGGCCAAGTCATCTGGTATCAAAGCAGCGCCATATTTACTAAGGCGACTAAACTCAGCATCATACTCGTCCACTGTTCGGTTTCCCTACTCCAGGTGGAGAAACTGATCGTACAATGCATCTCTAACGGTGTCCGGGAAGTACTTCCATTCAAAGCACTCCAGAAATTGCTCCCATGTCTGGTAGTGCCCAACTGGTGCTCCATGGATTCCTACCAGTGATGAGCATTACCATCTAAAAGCGTCCTCACACCTATCATCCACAGCTCTGTGGGTAGCTACGATGCTTCTAATAACTTCCTAGTGTGAGTGAACCAGTTGGTAGTTTCTTCTGGGCTTTCAATGCCTTTGTACGGCCTCGGACCCACTTGTACAAAGTCTTTCACCGAACCAACTCTAGCTCGAGGTTCTAGAGCTAGTGCTTGAGCTGGCACAGTAGTCTTTGCAGCCATCCTTTCAAGTGCTGCTAGGAACTCTTTTCTCTGTTCTGCTGCTTGCTGTCTCTGCTCTGCAGCTAGTGTGGCGGCATGTTGTTGCTGTTCCTTCATTATTATCTGGAAGAATTAAAACAGTGAAGCCTGACCATCTTGCGGTGTTGATGAGGCTGGGAGGTTCCCATTTGGTGGAACAGGAAGGTCAGATGGAACTGGATTGTGAATCTGTCCATCTGGTCCTGAAAGTCTAGGATTCGTTGAGGTCTCTCCATGAGTCTGACCATTGAATCCAGGAGTTGTGTCACCATTGACAACAGTACATCCCTTCTGCATATCCATCTCTCTGCAGGTGATGTACACCACGTTTAGAAGAAGTACAAGATTCAAAAATAGAGATATAAAATTTGTCGGCGTAAAACATGGGTTCAGAAATATTCGCATAAAGCAGAGAAGCGTAAGGTAAGGTTTTAGAGTTGTCTGCGTAAAAACAGAGACTCAAAGAAGTCAGCAAAATAGTGCTTCAAAACTGTTCGTGTAAAATAGGGCTTCAGAACTGTCTGGCAAAATATCTGCGTAAAAAGTTTTTGTGCGTAAAGTCTGATGCATAAACTCTACGCGAAAAATCTAACATACGTTGTAGCGTAAAGTTGCTTCGAGGAACTTTTTTTTTTCCTTAGACGACTTTGTCAGTCAAATCAGGGATCCTGACATCTGACAAAAGTACTGCACGATGATCGAGAAGACGGTTGTGATGATAATTTTGCACAGAGACCTAGGTCATCGTTTAGTAATATATTTAATACAAAATCGTTTTTACGCTTCCAATAAGGAAGAAAAGTTGGGGCTTCTGTATACGCTATCTACAGAAATGAGTTTTATGCTCAAGATAAGACAAAATCAGACGCTAAGTCAAAAAGCTATTTCTGCACAGGGCTGTTTGTGGTATTAAACGAAAGAATGAAGATGTATTCAATATGGGGTTTACACAGAACCCGCCTTCTTTTGTTTACAAACAAACTTGTACAATTTGATCCTATACGAGGATATGGGAGTACAATTTATTTAATCTGGGTAGATATTGCTATAGGTGTCTGATCTGCAGTCGATCACTTTAGTCCTTGGACCACACGATATTGAAGAAGTGCCGTAGAAGACAGGAAGCAGCTTCGAAGGTTACAGAAGAGGGTGGATGCACGATGCCAAATTCGTCGATCCCTACCCTTTGCCTGAGCTCCGGGTGCTCTCTCTCTCTCTCTCTCTCCCTCTCTCTCGGGTTCGATCTTCCGATTCTTGTTGACCTGATTCGATCTTCAAGTTTTCAGTTTCTCGACCTCGGATCTGATATTGGCTTTCTTGACCAATTTTCTGACCTTGTTCCTCATTGATAGAGGTCTCTATTTATAGAGTTTTAGTGACAGTGACCACTCCGTCGGTGTAACAACCGAGGAGTGGAAAGTACAACACCCTTTTATACAACGGTTAAAGTAACCAATGCTTGCGTATAGATGATCTTTTGAATGAGCGTGTGACGCGGGTCCAACTAAGGGACACAACGCATACTATTGCTACGAAGATCACGGCATAAAAACCACGTAGGTAGGTATCCATTGTGTAGAAGAGGTTGGCATAGAAGTCAAATATCTGTCACCATGGCATAGAAGTCAAATAGTTATCAAACCGGCATAGAAGCCGAACAGGCGTAGAAGTTGAGTGGTCGTAGAGGCCGAACAGGCATAGAAGCCGAGTGGTCATAGAGGCCGAACAGGCATAGAAGCCGAGGGGGCACAGGGGCCGAACAGGCGTAGAAGCCGAAGGGGCAAAGGGGCCGAGCAGGCATAAAAGCCGAAGGGGCACAGGGGCCGAGCAGGCATAGAAGCCGAAGGGGCACAGGGGTCGAGCAGGCGTAGAAGCCGAAGGGGCACAATCGCTGGATGGGCGTAGAAGCCGCTGCGTACCGTGCCACAGTGCTGACGTGGACGTCTTAGCCAGAATTACGGCTTTTGAAGATATAATCAAATCTCTCACATTAAATGCCGAGATTTGCCATCATCCCGTGCATTAAATGTGGAGGCGTGTTCTTTGATGGCCTGCAACCCTTTCTGCGCATCAGTCACAGAGACGTGCCTCGAGAAACTGTCACCGCACTGTGCATTAGGCAAAGAGACGTGCCTCGAACCTCGTACAGAGTGCAGCTTTTGGCGTAGCAGGTGGTTTTTCTACTGCAGAACGTAAACAACTCGCATTTTGCCTGTGTAAAACAAGGCAGCGTATCCCCTCGTGCTTTGAAAAAGCAGTTTACGTGAAGGGGATGGCGGTATTTGACAGCCTGGGTGGCAGTACAGTGCCATCATTATAGCCGTCGTTTGGGTAGTTGAGCCGTATCCCTTTGCCAGAAGTCCAGACGTAAGGTTTTTTGCAGGCTCTGACAGGTTCATTGCAGGATCTGACAGGTTCACTTCGGAGAATACGAAGCGTCTCTTATACACCTCCATGCTGCGTATGAAAAAGGGGATGAGTTTAACGCCCTGGAGGCGAAGAAGCACCCTGTTTACGCTGAAGCGGCTTGGACGTACTGCCTTACGCGGATGGTCCTTTGAGCTTTTTTATGTTTCACGCTCTGTTCTAGCGGAAAAGGCTCTGTTGCACGCTTGATGGCTCTTAAGGCCTCTGCCTATGCTGCTCTGCAACGATATGCCGCGTAGTCATCCGGCGTATTTTTCATGCTTCTACAAGACCCCCTTCAAAGCTTTCAAATTCCTCGAAAGTTGGAACGCTTTGAATGAAGCATGAACCGCACCTCGTGACTCAAAACATTTCTGAATGGAGTGTTGAAGCGGTCGATGATGACTTTATGGCAGATTTATTGGGGACCGGTGTGACCCCTTTTCGCCTATAAAAAGGCTGGGGGAGTTAGCCTGTTCTCCCCATATTTTTCATCACCACGCAGAGATGATCGCCGGAGTTCGCCGGGTCGATTTGAGGAAGAAGGAGATCATGTTCTTCCAGCGTGTAAGGAGCCGAAAAAGACGGCGTCTTCGAGCAAGTGTCCACTGCAACGATGGATCATGGAAGGATATCTTAGCCTCCCTTGCTCGGGATAATCAGCAACTTTGTATGGCGTTGCCCCAGGAGAGAGGAAGGGTCGTCTTTGACCACACAGCTTGCAAGTGCTGTCTTCTCTCGTTGCCTCCGGTGACGAGAGTCAGACATACTTGCTCTGTCCTAGCTTGATCGGCGCACGGAGCATGGGATCTGCAAAATCAATGCAGGCCCAGTTCTGTATCCGCCCGCCGTTGATCATTGCCATGTCAGTCAGTTTGCGACAACCGACTGACTGCTGGAGAAGATGGATGAAGAATTGAAGCCCAGCGAGAACCTGTCAGAACAGCTTCTGGGCAATCTTCAGACGATGATGGGAAAACCCTCCTGTCGATGGAGTTTCCCTCAGTTGTAATCATGAAAATGAAAAAAAAACCTTGTAGATTGGATTTTCCTCATATGTAATCATGACTTTGATCTTTTAATAAAATCGTCACGCTTCTTCATATGATCATCTTGCCATATGTTGCTGTGAAGTCTGAATATGTGTAGCTTTGACAAGTCTGAATCTTTACGCCGACTCTGTAGAAAGAGTGCTAGGTCCTGTCCTTTACGCATAGCGAATAGTCCATAGAACGTTGTAGAGCATTTTGAACATTTTAGAACTGTCCTGTTGCTAGGACTGAGGAACCGCGTAGAGCTCTGAACTTCTGATAAACATAATTTTTGTTCAGACTTCGTCTTCAAGAATGACTTTCCGAAAAATCCCTTGGAACAGGGTCGAGAAATGGCTGTCTAAATGAGTTGCCATCTTGATAGACGAGATATTCAGACTGGAGTCTGGATGAACCTCCAATTGACCCGAGAAGAGTAATTTCTCAATGTTTGAACTCTTGTATGCTTCGGGTACTTGGGATATGTTGAGGCCAAGAAGGAGTATCTTCTGTATGAACTCCTGTAATTGACCGTCTTGAGTTCGGATATGCGGAAAGTCAGATATTCGTAGCGTAGATGAGCTGAAAATCTTGAGTTCGTAGGCCTATTGAGCGTAGAAAGCCACCGAGCGTGAGATCATCGATTTGTAGCTGCTAAGCGTGAAGTCGTAGGTTTGTAGCCTCTCGAGCGTAAAAGCTACCGAGCACAAAGGCATCCGGACATAAAACCATAGACTGATAGCTTGCGAGCATAGAACCGTAGATCTGTTGCTGTCGAGCGTAGAAAGCTCCTTAGCGTAGAACTGTAGATTTGTAGCCTGTGAATGAAAGAAATCTTCCGAGCGTAGAGGTTGCGGATCTGTTGCCACCGAGCGTAAACTAAGCGCCACCGAGCGTGAGATCATTGATTTGGTACCTGCTGAGCGTAAAATGTCGTAGGTTTGTGGCCTCTCGAGCATAAAAGATACCGAGCACAAAGGCATCCGGGCATAAAATCATAGACTTGTAGCTTCCGAGCGTAAAACCGTAGATCTGTTGCTGTCGAGCGTAGAAAAGCCCCTTAGCATAGGAACCGCTGACCTGCTTTTGCGCGAAAAACTCTTCGAATCTGCTGACTGTCCGTCTTTCGAGAGTAGTGGGCTGACGTAGCACCCAATCATAACCAAATATTAATTTGTCAGATTTGGTTGGGGGTTTCGAGGACCCGCCTGAGGATTCGAGGAGTCGATCCGAACGCTATATATATCCCGAGCTTTGGAGAGAGAAACTTTTTATCCATCTTCTGTGAGAGAGAGCTTTTGATTTTAAGTTTTTTCCCTTTCTTCTTTCTCCGAGCACTCCAAGCTTCCAGAAATGGCGCCGAAACAAACCCTCTCCACCAAGGGAAAGAGCATAGGCTCTTCTTCTCGTCCTTCTGCCCCGACGAGGGAGTCTTCGGTTGGGCGAGGCGAACTTCCCTCTGAGCGAAGCATTCTGCCGACGAGTAGCGTACCCGGCCTTAGAGGTATAGCCATTTGGGAATGACAAAGAACTATGAAAAATCCTTCGCACACGTTGAACGTGACCGCGCCAGGTCGTCTTCTGTGCTGATAGCCTCTTTGAGGAAGATGACGCACGGAGACGTTTTTATCTTTTACGCCCACATTTCTAATGTGTCAGCGTAAAAACTCCATGTCTTCGTAGTTATGAGCGTAAAAGCTCTGACTGCCGAAGACTTTGGTGTATATTATAAAATTTTAGTTTTATGCTTTGGATGGGACCTCCAGCGTAATAACTAGATTTTTGGCAATCTGGCGTAAAGCACGGACGGTATACCGCCAATTACGCTTTTGGGATATGACTCCTGGCGTAGGAGGACCAAATTTTGTACAGACTTGGCGTAAAGCACCGACTGTCGCTTCTTGGCCCTTATGTTGCAAGGTTCGTAATGACGTGTTTTCCTTGCATTTTTGCAGTCGACTTGCAGGAGTCTTCGCTGGCCGAGGTGATGGGATCCGCTGCTGGGATGCTGCACTCGAACTACTTGGAGGATCTGTCGCATGTGACATTTTCTATCTCCGGACCCCAGTATCCCGAAGGGAGGAGGATCTTGATATCGGCTCAGGGCGAGCGAATGCTGCTGAGCATGATCAACGGGGAGCCCTAACGTACGTAGATGGGGAGCAGTACATCAATCCGGCCTTCCTCTTTGGGGACATGATAGACAAGCAGTCCCAGACGAAGCCCAAGAGAGAACCCTGGGTTTTCCCTGTCGAGAGCGTGGTCTTGTATTTGCCCACGATGCCGAGAGATTATCCCATCTCGGCTTTCTTCCATGCCACACATCGCAGGAGGATGTCGTGGACGCTGACTCCTGATCTTCACGAGAAATCAGGGAAGATCTTTCATCTGAAAGGAGCCGACCGGGGGTCGTTTGTCAGCCGCCCACTGGCGTTGTGACGTTGTTCAGGGGACTGTGCCTGGGCAGCGTCCCGAGTGAAGACAGTTCAATGATCCAGCCGGTGCAATTGCCGACTTTCTGTAATGACTTTATTGTGCGAGGGGGGGGGAGGTATACCCCAAGGAGAATCCTCGGTGCAATGGGTGGATTACCCCAACAAATCTCCGATGGTCCTGCCTAGTTGACTGGGCTTTGAAGCATTTTCGGAGAGAGCTGGAAGTCATCGGACTGTATGCCGCCATGAGCGTGACGAGTGTTGGGTTGCCTCCCAATCCTAACCTCTTTCTGGCGCTGATGGAGCGATATATTTTGCTCACCGGGACCTTCGCCACTCCACTGGGGTAGTTAGGGTTGGCCCTCCACGAAATGGCAGCGATCTCGAGACTGCCGATGGGGGATACCCCGTATGAAGAGTATGTTCCTACCAACCGGGAGTTGGAGGACTCGGATCCTCGGGTGGTAGAGGTGTATCAGGAGCTGATGTGCCACTACCTCGCGTGCACTGCTTTTTATAATGAGCCCTCTGACTTGGCTCACACCACTAAGTGGATGTCCTACCTCTTCTTCCACCGGGCCAGGGCCGTTAAGTCGGTGAAGGTTTCGGGGGACAAGCACGAGCCCGTGAACTGCTTGGGCGTGCTCAGTGCTGAGGTCGTTGTGGATCTTATGGAGGAGGCTAAAGCTCCAGATTATTTCCTCACTGACGGGATAGGAAAGTACCCTGAAGGCACTAAGGCCTATAGCTACCTGAGGCGCTACCGCAGGCCTTTGTCTGAGGAAGCCAAGCTGGCTGGCTTTCTCTCCCTATGGCTGCGTCGAGTAGTGGTGCCTGGCACCGCGTCCGTGGACCACATTCATCGGAACATCTTGTGGCCCGCCGTCCGTCTGGTGTTCGGGGTAAGGCTGGGCTTGCTTCCTGCCATGGTGTGCCGTATACAGGCTGGCCTGAGAGCCATGGCTGACGGACTGCTCGTCGATGAAGCTCGACGTGAGAGTTTTCCCCGGGTGGAACTACCATACCTGTATTTGATGGGATGGTTATTTCTCCACAACCCCCGGGTGATGTCTCCCGATCCTGGTAGCAGTGCGGGGGGTAGTTTCTTGCTGAACTACAAGGGCTCCCTCTGGAACGTGAACACAGTCGTGGACTGTCGGCTGACGCTGGGCCTTGGCCATTGTTGGAAGCTCTTCTGCATTGTCCCTTCTGTACATCGTAATCAGTCGGGGATCAGGCTCGAGGATTTAGGCGGAGAAAAGACCAATCTTTCTCCGGAGACCTTTAATTGGTTGGTCTGCATCAGACCCTCCCACTTGCTGTACAGAAGCGAAGATCATTGCTTCTTTGAGCCTTACTTGCCCAGTCGGTTCGCCAGGCAGTTTGGGTACGATCAGCTGCACGTGGGCAATGCCATTTCCAGCTTCCGGTCCAGGGGTGGACTCATTGATGGAGCCAGAGGATGGCGGTACTTCATCACGGGTTGCACGGGAGCAATCTTCATTGTGCCGGTCGCCACCTTTTCCACGGAGCTGCGCATCCTCCATTCGTATGCTCAATTCTACGTGGCGATCAATACCCTCTATCGCAATTTTGACATGCGTGGAAGCTTCAGGGTGCCTTCTTCCAAGCCTGGGGGAAGAATCGAAGTCCCCTCGGTTTCATCTGACGAGGGTGAGGAGTCCGTCATTCCGGATGAGCCTCTGGTGTCGGTGCCGAGGTGCGAAGTGCCTCCGCCTGCGGGGGCACTGGCGATCTCAGGGAAGCGAAGGGCTTCTGTCTCGAAGCAAACTTCCCCTCGCAAGAGGAAGAAGAAGACGGCTGGCCGCCCTCTCCGGATTCCTGGCATAGAGGCTCCTAGAGAGGAACTTGCTGCCTCTCCTGTTGGGGATGCCTCTTTGATTGGAGACTCCCGGCCTCTCGGAGAGGGACCCTCAGTTTTGGTTGGCGATGTCGGAGAACTCCTGCTTGAGGCTGCAATTGCTGCCACTGCTGCCACTGCCTCTGGTAGTGGAATGAAATCGCCCGCATGGCCGAGGCAAATGGGAGAATCTTCCTCTAGGCCAGCAACGGAGGAAACTCCTGCTGCGCCCGTGAGCATGACCAGCGAGGTTCCAGCTGACGAACCTCGAACACGTCTCGGCGGAGGCTTGGTGGAGCTCCAGGTGATGTCGGTTGGCCCACCTCCTTCTCCAGGTATGACAGTTCGTATTGCGTCATTAAGGCGCGATATAGCTACATTGGCTGCAGATGCGGCATATATACCGTTGGCTACTGGTAAAGGTCATCTTTATGTCTCCTCTTAGAAAGATTACTATCATATTGATGTCAACTTTCTTTTCCTCTTCTCAGGGGATGGCGCCCACGGGGAGTATAGCGTTGAAGCGCATTCTGGCTCCGCTCGGGCTCCTGACGATGATACAGAGGCGTTCGACTTCGATGAGGAAGTGGCTTCTGGGGCCAGTACGCCCGGAGTAGTTTCGTCACCTCAAGAGGAGGACAAACCCGTCGTCGTGATCTTGCCTCTTGTGAGTATGGCGATGACTTCGACCGTCGTTGCCGCACCTTCTTCGGTCGCACCCCCTGTCGAGGCGGCGGCTGTGGCCACCTCGTCTGCAATCGTCCTTGGAGGGGAACTCGCCAATATCGCGGCCACTCCTGGCGTCCAACCAGATCTGGTTGCGCTGACTGAGCTGTATACCGACACCTTCTACGCCAATTTGAACACGCTGATAACAATGGTGTTGGCGAAGAATCTGGATTTTGAGAGCCTGAAGAAGGCTTCCCAGTTTTTGATTGGGGCCGTCAGAGCGTTTGGCGATTCCGTGGTAGCTGACGCCCTGGAGGCGATGGTTAATGGGTTGGAGCAACCCATTAACGAATACTTGCAGCTGACTCGGGGCAGTTTTGAAGCTGAAGTCCAGGCCAGATACGACTCCATGACTGCGCGGCTTACCAAACAGCTGGAGAGCTTGGATAGTTCCATCAAGGCGCATGAGCTGGAGAAGGATAAAAGAAAAGCCGTCGTGGAGGAGGCTCTTGCTGTTGAGACGCGGTGCCAATCCGAGCACGAAGGGAACGCAGCGAGGGTCAGCAAGTTGAAGGAAAAACTCGCTCGGGCAGAGGAGTGGGCTTCTCAGTCGCTGGCAGGTCTAGGCGTAGCGAACATCAGAGCCAAGCATTCTTTCTCCACTGGGTTATACCGGTGTTCGGCTCCGACCATCATCCTGCTGAGGTAGTAGATAGCCTGTTCATGCCCTACATCGTTCTTCTGTGCGAGAAGAGCTCCTAGCGAATGATCCATTGCTCGGACGTACAGCAAGAATGGTCTTCCCATGATGGGAGGCACCAGAACTGGTGGACTGGTGAGGTAGCATTTGATATCCCCGAATGCTTGCTGACAGGTTTCGTCCCATACGAAGAATACACCTTTCTTCATGAGATGCGAAAAGGGCTGACATCTCCCCGAGAGGTTAGATATGAACCTCCGGATATAAGTCAGACGGCCTTGAAATCCCCGGAGTTCCCTCAGATTACGGGGCGGTCGCATTTCCACGATTACCTGGACTTTGTCAGGGTCCACCTGGATGCCTTTAGCGGTAATGACAAACCCCATAAATTTGCCACTAGATACACCCAGAAAGGACTTCGTAGGGTTCATCTTGAGTTGATGTTGGCGCATTAACTCGAATACCGTCCTCAGGTCTTGAATGTGATCATCCTTGAGGCGGCTCTTGACGGCTATGTCGTCCACGTAACATTCTACTGTTTTACGTAAATGCTCATGGAATATGTTACTCATAGCTCGTTGGTATGTAGCCCCGGCGTTCTTCAATCCGAAGGGCATGACCGTATAGCAATACACTCCCAACGGGGTGCGAAAAGTAGTATGCTTCTCATCTTCAGGATGCATCTTGATCTGATTGTATCCCGAGAATTCGTCCATGAAAGACATGCATTCAAAATCGTAGGTGTTGTCGATCATGATGTCCGTGATGGGAAGAGGGAACTCATCCTTGGGGCAGGCTGCGTTCAGATCTCGGTAATCGATACAGATACGTACCTTCCCATTTTTCTTCATGACTGGGACAACATTGGCGACCCAGTCGGGATGTTGTTCTTCCCGGATGAAACCACAGGCTATCAGCTTCTTGACTTCAGCTTCATTGGCGTCCATCATGTCCGGGCGGAACCGGCGTTGGTGCGGCTTCATAGGCTTCGAGTCGGTCAATATATTGAGCTTATGAGTAGCCACCTTCGGGTCAAGGCCCGGCATGTCCCCATAATCCCATGCAAAGACGTCGATATATTACTTTATCAGCTGTATGATTTCTTCCCTTTCAGCTGGGGGAATATTGTCACTGATAAATATCGGCTTTGGCGAAAGTTTACCCCCAACATCGATTTGGATAACTTCATCCTTGGTGGGAGGTTCTCTTTGCTCGAAGCAGAATTCCCACTGCGTATCCATTTGCTGAGCCCAAGAGTCATTCTCAAACGGCTCCGAATCCTGCTCATCTGCTCCTGAGGGATCTGTCACCACCATATTTACTGACAGTGTTTGTTCGAGAGCATCAGGTGAGTCGGGGGGCGACGAGCCATTCTGGGAGGAGGAAAAGATGTCCTCGTCTGACTTAGAAGTCGCAAGGGCGGTGGCATATCCTAACCCGACACGGGTCTGCTGATAGCGGGGGTCGCCGTGCGGCGGTGTTCGTCTGCCTCTTCCGTAGTTGAGGCCTGGCTTCCGCTTCAAGTCGTAGCCCATGTTTTGCATAATCTTCAATGCCTGCGGGCTGTATCTGTGGGTTTGTATTCTGCCAGCTTCAGACTCGCATGATTCCTCTTGCACGATTGGGGCGTCCCGCCTACTGTCGAAGATTATCGGGCGTTGATCATCATGGGTTGGTGGAATGATAAAGATGGAGTCTTCCTGTGGTCCACCTGTTATGACGACATCAGTATCCTCCCATATGATTTCCCCACGTTTGACTGTCAGAGGAACCGAAGTCCGTTTATGACTCTCGTTCTTGCATTTTTGGATTAGGTAATCCCGCAGGTCAGGAGGAGTAGAGGAAGAAGACGAAGGCTTATTTCTTCCATCAGCGGGCGTGTGGATATTGGGCACCCCGGTTTTCCCTGTGCCACCTGTGTATAACAGATTGGCCATCAGGGTGGCGGATAATCCCCTAGAGGGATGCCTTTCCGCAATCTGAGCTTGTTTTACGTTGAAGGACTGTGCCTGGCATAAATTGGAGATTCGCCCAGTCTGGCGTAAGGCTGAAAAGGTCCTCAATTGGCCGTCGACTTCCCACATAATCCGGAGGGTAGGCAGATTGCTCCTTCGCCAGCGTAACGGTCGAGGAGTCGAGTATTCCGCTGCCTGCTTCCCTTCGCGGAAATCAGGGCGCTCATCTGGTTCCTCGTAGAGGTCAGATGTTGTCTTGCGCCTGGAGCGTGATTTATAGTTCTGTCCTGGCACTGAGGCATCACCAGAAGTTTTGGTCTATACCGCGCGTAGCGGGAGACTGGTTCCTACGCGTAAAGCGCAGTGGATACTTCTGGGTTAGCGCTGAGGCTTTGCCCGAAGTTTTGTCTGTACCGCGCGTAGCGGGAGACTGGTGTAGAAGCATGAAAAATATGCTGGCAAAAGCTACGCGGCGTATTGATACAGAGCAGCGCAAGCAAAGGCCTTCAGTGCCATCAGGCGTAAGAGCTCAAGGGTGCAGCGCGTCCAAAACCGCTTCGGCGTAGACGGGACCCCCCCATCGCCTCCAGGGCGTAAAAACTCAGCCGCTCTCAAAGCAGCGTTAAAATAGCGTACGAGGAACGCTTCGTCTTCCCCGAAATAAACCTGTCAAATCACGCAGTGAACCTGGCCTCTGACTCCTGACAAAAAGTGCTGCACGGTGACCCAGACGACGGCTGGAAACAGGCACAGACCCCTCGGGACGCACACCGCAGTATGATGGCGGATCTCTGCATTTAATACAGAGGATTGGGTTAAGATACCACCGAACCGTCGTTTACTAACGTCCCCTCAGCATAAACCGCTCTTTTGCGCACAGAGGGATACGCTGCATTATTTTACACAGGCAGGCATAAGCCGGTTTACGCTCCGGTAGACAAACCGCCTGCCACGTCAAAAGCTGCACATCGTACGGGGCTCGAGGCACGTCTCTATGTCTAATTGTACGGAGCGGTGACAGGTTCAGTCAAAGCACGTCTCTGCAAACGGATGCACAGAAGGGCTGCAGACCTTCGGAACACGTCTTCGCATTTAATGCACAAGATGATGGCAAATCTCTGTAGAAGATTTGATTACATCTTCGAAAGCCGTGATTCCGGCTAAGACGTCCACGTCAGCACTCGGGCACGGTACGCAGCGGCTTCTACGCCCATTCAAGACCTGCGCCCCTTCGGCTCTCAACGCCTCTTCGGCTCTCAACGCCTCTTCGGCTCTCAAACGCCTCTCCGGCTTCAGCGCCTCCTCGGCTCTCAACGCCCCTCCGGCTTCAACGCCTCTCCGGCTTCAACGCCTATCCGGCTTTCAACGCCTCTCCGGCTTCAACTTCTCTCCGGCTTCAATGCCTCTCCGGCTCCTACGCCTACCCGGCTTCAACGCCTATCCGGCTTCTACGCCTATCCGGCTTCTACGCCTATTTCGGCTTCTATGTCTATCTGGCCTCTGTGCCAGGGTGACAGTCATTTGGCTTCTATGCCAACCGTTTCTACACACGGGATACCTACCTGCGTGGCTCTTACGCCGTGATCTTCGTAGCAATAGTACGCGTTGTGTTCCCTTAGTTGGACCCGCG
This sequence comes from Iris macrosiphon, assembly GCA_036927795.1. NCBI lineage: Eukaryota > Viridiplantae > Streptophyta > Magnoliopsida > Asparagales > Iridaceae > Iris > Iris macrosiphon. Next base: position 351,421,794 of record JAYESA010000004.1, read on the forward strand.
TCATACGCTCATTCAAAAGATCATCCATACGCAGGCATTGGTTACTTTAACCGTTGTGTAAAAGGGTGTTGTACTTTCCACTCCTCGGTTTTTACACCGACGGAGTGGTCACTGTCACCAAAACTCTATAAATAGAGACCCCTATCAATGGGAAAAAAAGGGCGGAAAAAGAATTATCATCCAGGAGAGAATTACCGTCCAAGGAGAGAGAGAGAGAGAGAAAGAGAGAGGGAGAGAGAGAGAGAGAGCCCGGAGAGCAGGCAAAGAGCAGGGATCGACGACCTTGGCCTCGTGCGTCCAACCTCTTCTGCAACCTTCGAAGCTGCTACCTGTCTTCCACGGCACTTCTTCAACATCGTGTGGTCCAAGGGCTAAAGTGATCGACCGCAGATCAGACACCTATAGCAATTTATACCCAGATTAAATAAATTGTACTCCCACATCCTCGTATAGGATTACATTGTACAAGTTTGTTTGTAAACAGAAGGGCGCGGGTTTCGCATAAACCCCGTCATTGAAATACAATTTCATTTCTTTCGTTTAATACCACAAACAAGATGGCGACTCTGCTGGGGACATCTTTCTCTTCTGACGAGGAAGTAATTGCTCAACACGATACGGTATCCGTGGGAACCGTGAAAAAGACACTGGTCGTTCATTTCGACCAGTCAGCCTACGAAGACATGCTTTGAGCCGGGGGTAGCTCTCGCCCTCTCTCCGTCCAGGACAACAGGAAGCTGCGCAATGTGTGGATGCCCAAGACATCCTCTACTATTCCTGTGGACTCTCCGATCTCTCCGGACTCTCCGATCTCTCCGATCTCTTCGGCCAACGAGGTTGTAGCGACGCTCCCTCCGTGCCCCGCACGTAAAATTTAGTCTCCCGCTACGCGCGGTACAGACAAAACTTCGGGCGAAGCCTTAGCGCTAACCCCGAAGAATCCACTGCGCTTTACGCGTAGGAAACAGTCTCCCACTACGCGCGGTAAAGACAAAACTTCGGGCGAAGCCTCAGCGCTAACCCAGAAGCCTTCACTGCGCTTTACGCGTAGAAATCTGTCTCCCGCTCCGCGCGGTACAGACAGAACTTCCGATGGTGCCTCGGCGCCAAGACGGAAGAACAGATCTCGCTCCACGCGCAAGACATTATCTGACCTCTACGGTAAACCAGATGAGCGCTGTGATCTCCGCGAAGGAAAGCAAGCGGCAGGCTACTTAACCTCTCGGCCTCCACGCCAGCGAAGGAACAGAATGCCTACCCTCTGGATCATGCGAGAAACCAATGGCCGACTAAGGGCCTCTCCGGCAACTCCTCCTGACCTACGCAAATATCTAGTCCAGAAGCGTAAAGAGAGGGGACCTTCCAACATGTCTATTACGCCTCCTAGCGAGCATCATTGTAATAGCCACAAGGTTGTGATTAATTGCTGCTGTCCCAAAACAAAACGATCGGTCTTCAACCGATTGGGCTACTCTCTGTCTTTCCAGGGAGGGGAACCCGCACATGCGCCTGTAAACATGGCCTCACACCTGCGTAGAGGAGGGTCGAGTTCAAGACAACATCCCTCCAAGCCCCCGAGCCGAAGGAGGTTCAGTGACACTGAAGCCGGAGTATTCCAGAACACTCGCGCAAAGTCACGACAACCAGCTCCATCCTCTTCCGATTCCGACGCTGGGGGTCGCCAAGAATCAGAAGCAGAAAGTGTAGAGTCGACTTCTACAGCGACCTATACTAATCCTTCAATGACGCCCAGGGAGATGGGAGCCTACGCCATTGAAGATGAACGCGAGGAAGCTTCACCGTCAGGAGACGCGGAACAACGCCTCACCACGCTGGAAACATCTCTGCAACAAATACAATCCATGATGGAAAACATGCACCAGATGATGCTAACTCAGCACGCAGCTACCATAGCTCAAGCATCAGTCCCACCGACTCAGATACGTGTGGGGGTGGACTTACCACCATCCCACCCGAGCCAAGAGCCCGCGCTGGATCAAGAGTCAGAAGTTCCTCCGCTTCCTCACTCAGAGAATGCCTTACCTCCCGCTGGGGTTACGATACAACCAACTCCGCACCACTCCATGGCCCCGCTTCCGACTGAAAATCCGATGCAGGCAGTCCGGGAGTTGAAGGCCCAGTTTGACGCCTTGAAACACAAGGATCAGCTCAAGAAACTGGGAATCAACCAGCCCTACCCAGCTATCTGGGAGGAAGTCCCTTTCCCGCCAAGGTACAAACCTCAGACCATGGCCCTGTTCGAGGGAAAAACATCGCCGAGCCAGTACATGAATTATTTCAGCATGATGACGGTGTTGCTACAAGGGAACGACGCCCTCCTTACTCGGGTGTTCAAAGGTTGCCTCTCAGGAGTAGCCTATCAGTGGTACCGCAGCTTGGCGGATAACTGCATCACTTCCTTCGAAGACTTCAGAACTTTATTCTTCACACGGTTCTACGAGGGAGGAATGGACATGTCTATGTCCTCTCTCATCGAAGTCAAGCAAAAGGAAAAGGAAGACGTTCGCATCTTCATCGAACGTTTTCGTCAGGCCACCTTACAAATGCCTCCAGGAGTTCCCGACTCTGCATTGATGGACATTTGCAGGAAGAACCTCCTTCCCGTGGTCTCGGTGTTCACAGGACCATATCAGTTCCGTGATTGGCCCTCGTTCATCATCTCGGCGGTAGCAGCCGAAGACAATAGTCGCAAGGCGCATGACAATGGCATCATGATCTCCGCCTTCGACAGAGGCAAGAGGCCATCTCCTAGCAGCGACCACCCTCGTGGTCCCAAAGAGAAAGAAGCCCTGGCAATCAATACGGCCAGACCAAAGATTGCGGCAACCGCGCAAGCAAAACCCGGGACTTCCAGACCCGTTGAAGTCTACTCCTTCGACGATGACGACGTTCCGAGCATATTCGAGTGTCTCGTCAAGAGTGGCAAGATCACCCTTCCAGAGCTGAGGCGGCCCCAGGAAGTTGGCAATACTAACGACCCAAAATACTGTGTCTTCCACCGATACGTACACCACCCAACAAAGACGTGTTACGTACTGAAAAGGAAGATCCAGGGGTTAATCGATGCTAAGGCGATCACCCTGCACAACACCGAGAAGACGGTCACGGCCAACATGATCTCTCTCCAGTTTGGCAGTCTGCCTCCCCGAACGATCCTGGATGGTGCCACACCTATTTTCCGAGCAACGATGAACATCATCAATCTCCCTCCAGCTCGGGATCAAAATCGCAACCTGGTACCCCTAACTACCCGGCAAGGCGAGATTATGTGGGTTCATCCCGACCTGGTATCAGAAATCGGGGAAGAGACCGATGCTATCAGAGCTAAGTCTAGAAAGAACTCCAAATGCAAACCATGCCATATGGTTGCAACTCCAGAAGAAGACGAGGTGTTGGCTACAGCAACCCGATCAGGGAAAGCCTACCCCAAGGACTACGGCACGAGCCCGGAAGATGCCCCAGCCACCAAGCCTTCGGGACCCGAGCCCGCCACGCCAGAGACCGGTCCTTCAAGACCAACTCCAGCGGACAAGGGAAAATAAAAGGAAGTACGCTTCGGTGTACCTGTGAAGAACATTCTAAACAAAGGTTTAGAGAAACCGTACAACTTCGACATCCTGGCCCAATTGGCCAATACGCCAGCCAGGTTGTCCATCTTCGAGCTACTCAGGCTCTCCCAAGACACTCGTCTAGCCCTGAGCGAAGCGTTGATGCAAGCGGATGTGCGCTTAACCCAGCTCAAGTCCCCCAACGAGGAACCCGTGGCGTGCCCTCAATGCCACAGTGTGATGGAGGTGGTACCAAATATCACTTTCACCCAAGACGATATGCTGCTGAAACACAACAGACATGACAGGCCTCTCTATCACACCGGATACATCGGTTCCATGGAGGTCGACCGGATTTACATAGATCCGGGATCGTCAATCAGCATCATTCCTTACAGTCTGCTCAGACCGTTGAGGATCTCCACCAGCGAACTGGCCTATACCACTACTACAATTGTGGGTTTCAACGCTGGAAAGAGTAAACCATTGGGAAAGATTCGCTTAAGAATCCAGATTGGCAACCTTAGATCAGTGGCTACATGCTACGTCATTGATTCAGAGGTGTCCTACAACATCCTGCTGGGAAGACCATGGATCCACGACAACAACATTGTCCCTTCAACTCTACATCAATGCTTCAAATATGTAGATGCCAAAGGAGCAGTGCAAACCGAGTTTGCAGACTTAAACCCGTTCAGAGGGGTGGAATCCTACTACTCCGACGCCGTGTTATACTCTCAGAGCCACACGGAAGAGGTAACGGCCCAGACAGAGAAGGAATCCCGTCGGGAGCCAAAAGAACCCTCTGTCAAACAACCTCTGTCGATCAAGGTGAAAGGACGGACTGCTCGTCCAAAGGCCACAGAGCCTATGACCGCCCACCTGAACGATGCTAGGTCAGGAAAGGGGGGTGATCCTTTGGTAATTACCTTAAACAAAAAGCCTCCACCCTTGGTCATCAACCTTCGGTGCGACAAAAAACCAAGGGATGTAAAAACTACTAACGCGGTTGCCAATGAAAATAAAAGTCCCCTTTTCCCGGACATTGACGAGATAGAACCAATAGTACAAAAATTCTTGGGAGCTATAAAGGCCTATCATCCATATGTATGGGAAGTAGCGTCATCGTCCAACGTCATCGTAACGTATGGACCCCATGAGGATTCTATCTTCATCGTCCCACCTACCTACAGCAGTCAGCGTCCGATATTCTTCGGCCGTATGTGCAATCAACCAGCTATCCAAGAAGATGCTTTCGACGACGATACTGGGGAAATACAGGTTCGCCGATACAGCCCACAAGCGCTTAAGATCATGCGGAATATGGGCTACAATCTGAAGCGGAACCAAGGTCTCAACAATGGGAGGGGCAGGCGTACGCCGCTGCTCGGCAACTCTTGCTACCGACAAACCCGCTTCGGGTTAGGATATCCGACCTCCCTTGCGGCTTCTGAAGACGCCATTGCCTCTCCTCAAGGCGGCTCAACGTCCTCCGACTCATCCAACGATCTCGGACAAACATTCTCGGTGAATATGGCGTCGACAGATCCCTTAGAGGCAAGCGAACAAGAATCTGAGTTGTTCGAAAATGACGCTTGGGCTCAACACATGGATACGCAGTGGGAATTTTGCTTCGAGCAAAGGGAACCTCCCACTAAAGACGAAGTTGTCCAAATCGACGTTGGGGGTGAACTCTCACCAAAGCCAATATTTATCAGTAACTATCTTTCCCCAGCTGAAAGGGAAGAAATCATCCAACTGATAAAAGAATACGTCGACGTCTTCGCATAGAATTATGAGGATATGCCAGGCCTCGATCCGAAGGTGGCTACTCACAAGCTCAACATTTTGACCGACTCAAGGCCTGTCAAACAGCACCAACGCCGGTTCCGCCCGGATATGATGGACGCCATTGAAGCTGAAGTCAAGAAGTTGATAGCCTGCGGCTTCATCCGTGAAGAGCAACATCCCAACTGGGTCGCCAATGTTGTCCCAGTCATGAAAAAGAATGGGAAGGTGCGTATCTGCATCGATTATCGGGATCTAAATGCGGCCTGTCCCAAAGATGAATTCCCTCTTCCTATCACCGACATCATGATCGACAACACCTGCGGTTTTGAACGCATGTCTTTCATGGACGGGTTCTCGGTATACAATCAGATCAAGATGCATCCTGAAGACGAGAAGCACACTGCTTTCCGGACACCACTGGGGGTATATTGCTATACGGTCATGCCCTTCGGATTGAAGAATGCCGGGGCTACATACCAACGGGCCATGAGTAACATATTCCATGAGCATTTACGCAAAACAGTGGAATGTTATGTAGACGACATAGCCGTCAAGAGCCGCCTCAAAGGTGATCACCTCCAAGACTTGAGGACGGTGTTCGAGCTAATGCGTCGCCATCAACTCAAGATGAACCCTACGAAATCATTTCTGGGTGTATCTAGTGGCAAGTTCCTGGGATTTGTCATCACCACCAAAGGCATCCAGGTGGACCCTGACAAAGTCCAGGCAATCGTAGAAATGCGACCACCCCATAATCTGAGGGAACTCCGGGGATTTCAAGGCTGTCTGGCCTATATCCGGCGATTCATATCCAACCTCTCGGGGAGATATCAGCCTTTTTCTCACCTCATGAAGAAAGGTTTATCTTTCGTGTGGGACAAAACCTGTCAGCAGGCGTTCGGAGACATCAAACGCTACCTCACCAGTCCACCAGTTCTGGCACCTCCCGTCATGGGAAAACCATTCTTGCTGTACGTTCGAGCAATGGATCATTCACTAGGAGCTCTTCTTGCACAAAAGAACGACATGGGGCATGAACAAGCTATCTACTACCTCAGCAGGATGATGGTCGGGGCCGAGCACCGGTACAACCCAGTGGAGAAGGAATGCTTGGCTCTGATGTTCGCCGTCCAGAAGATACGACACTATGTCACCGGACAGACCATTCATATTATCTCCAGGATCAACCCTCTGCGGGTACTAATGAGCAAACCGAGTGTTCTTAACTCCTGATTCGTGACTTGGGCGATGCTATTAACGCCATATGACATGGTATACGTACCGCAGAAGTCCATTAAAGGCCAAGCACTGGCTGACTTCCTAGCTGCCCATCCGATCCCGGAGTCCTCCAAATTATACGAGGACATTCCCGACGAAGTTGCAGAATGTAACTCCGCAATGGAAACCGACGCATGGCAACTCTTCTTTGATGGGGCCTCCAGAACCGGTCCCAAGGGAAACATCGTCTCAGGAGTAGGAGTCGTCCTGGTCACTCCTGATCAGCTCGTCATCTACCGAGCATATTTTCTTAGCGAGCCCTGCTCCAACAATGTGTCAGAATACAATGCTCTGTTAATCGGGCTCCGAGCCGCCAAAGAGCTGGGGGTCGAATCCCTGGAAGCTTTCGGTGACTCTCTGCTTATCGTCAATCAAGTCAGAGGGATATATGAAGTCCGGAATCCAGACCTCATCCCCTACCACCAAGCAACGGTCAAGATAGCCATGACCTTTAAAGGATTCTTCCTGGAGCATGTACCTCGGTCTCAGAATCTGGAAGCCGATGCCCTAGCCAGTCTAGCCGCAGACTTAGCCACTCCTATAAGAAGGCAGGATTCGGTAATCCTTCTTAGCAGAGACTTATTCTGTGCGAAGAACAACCTTCACATAGAACGCAGCCATGCTGTGAACACAGATCTCCCCGGAAAGGACTGGAGAAGTCCCTTCATAGATTTTGTCGCATACGGAATCTTGTCGGAGGACCCCAAAGGAGCAGTGTCCATCAAGCGACGATCATTACGCTTCTATTACGATGCATCTGCGCAATGCCTATATCGTCGGACCTAAGACGGATTACTGTTGAGATGTCTGTCTAACGACGAAGCACAGCAGATTATCCGGGAAGCTCACGACGGCGTATGCGGAGCACACCAACCCGGTCCTAAGCTACAGGATCGCATCAGGAGAATGGGCTATTATTGGCCTACTATGATCACAGATGCGATACGGTATGCAAAACAATGCAGAGCCTGTCAGATTCACGCAGACTTCATATACCGACCATCTGAGCATCTGCATCCTACAGTTGCATCCTGGCCTTTCGAAGCATGGGGTATGGACGTCATTGGTCCCATTCACCCGTCTTCTTCCCGAGGTCATCAGTTCATACTGGCCATCACGGACTACTTCTCCAAATGGGCAGAGGCAATCCCTCTTGCTGAGGTAAAGGCGTCTAATGTGATCAGCTTCATCAAGCATCACGTCATTTATCGCTTCGGGGTCCCCCGAAGGATAATCCATGACAACGGGTCCCAGTTCATCAGCCAAACGTTTCATCGATTTTGCGATAAAAATCGAATACACAATATCGCCTCTACGGCATACTATCCAGCTGCTAATGGTTTGGCGAAAGCTTTCAACAAAACCATTATCAAACTCTTGAAGAAGTTCGTCTCTTCAAACAAAAGAGATTGGAACGAAAAACTGGGCGAATGTCTCTGGGCATACCGCACAACGGTACGGACGCCGACAGGCTGCACCCCATTCTCACTGGTATACGGGAGCAAGGCAGTTCTCTCCATTGAAATCCAGATCCCGTCACTCAGGATAGCCGTGGCTAACGAGCTGACTCAAGAAAAGAATGACCTGTTAAGGCTTCAGGAGCTAGAAGGATTAGACGAGAAACGCCTCCAAGCTCAACAGCGCATCACGCTCTACCAAGCACGCATTTCCAGAGCTTTTAATCGTAAAGTAAAGGAAAGGGTGTTCAAAGTCGGCGAGCTAGTATTAGCCGTAAGAAGGCCGATGATTCTTACTCACAGGAGTAAAGGCAAGTTCCAGCCCAAGTGGGAAGGCCCTTATGTGATCGAGACAACATTCTCGAACGGAGCCTACAGACTAGCCCAGCCCAATGGAGACCTATTAATGGCTCCTATCAACGGCAAATTCCTGAAGAAGTACTACGCCTAATCTCCTCCACTCAGGAGGAATACGGCGAGATTCTCGTAATCCGACGAAACTACTTCAAAGAAGAAACTAGTATAGGCCCACAAATCAGTCATGTTCATATCACCTCTGAACTGTATTTCCTTGGAGAATCTGCCATGTCCATATCACCTCTGAACAGGCTTTCCAAGATTCTGACCATCGATTATCACCTCTGATATCGATCGTCACTTCAACTAACACCCGTACTAAATCTAAGTACGCCAGTGGTGTTAGGTCCACAAAATCTGCTACGTCCATATTACCTCTAGCAGGTCTTGTCCTCAAACCTATTTCTTGTACCTAGGTGCGCAAAAAGCAATAGGCCCACAAATCAGTCATGTCCATATCACCTCTGAACTGTATTTCCTTGGAGAATCTGCCATGTCCATATCACCTCTGAACAGGCTTTCCAAGATTTTGACCATCGATTATCACCTCTGATATCGATTGTCACTTCAACTAACACCCGTACTAAATCTAAGTACGCCAGTGGTGTTAGGTCCACAAAATCTGCTACGTCCATATTACCTCTAGCAGGGCTTGTCCTCAAACCTATTTCTTGCACCTAGGTGCGCAAAAAGTAATAGGCCCACAAAACAGCTATGTCCATATTACCTCTGAGCTGTAAACTCTAGTAAAGCCTATCACGTCTATCTCACCTCTGATAGTAATTTACCTACAAAACTTGGCCAAAGCGCGTTTTATCATGTCCGTATGACCTCTGGATAGATGTGCCCTGCTGAAGTTTACCGAGAGTTTATCACGTCCATACTACCTCTGATACCACTCTCGCCCTAACCTGTCATTTACATTCCGAAATGATGGGTCCAAAGTTAGGAAAAAGCCTCTTTTTATTTCCAAGAAAGAACAAAATTACATCTGGAAAAGCAAAAAAAAGGGGCAAAAAAGAGTACATTATTGCGGCGGAGCAGTCATGTCACGGATCTGCCGCGCTAGCACGGCCATCCTCTCGTCCCTAATGGCCAGAACATCAGCACGGGCCCGCTCTAGCAGTGCCTCATTGTCACTCGAATGGGACAGTTCGGCTATCGTTCGACGAAAGCCCGCACAGGCACCTTCCGCGCGATCCAGATCCCGCCGCGCTGTGCTCAGTCGACCGGCCACCACATCCAAGCCTGCCAACGACTGGGAAGCCCACTCTTCTGCCTGAGCGAGTTTCTCCCTCAACCTGTGAATCCTCGCTATATTCCCCTCATGCTCGAATTGGCACATTGTCTGGAGGGCGAGGATCTCATCCACGGCGGCTTTCCTCTGAATCGCCTCCAGCTGGCGAGTTCGAAGGAGTTCCTTCAGGTCTTCCATCCGTTTGGCAAGATGCGCAGTCATAAAACCGTATCTAGTCTGGGCCTCAGCATCAAGACTGCCCTGAGCCAACCGCAAATACTCGTTAATGGGTTGTTCTAAACCATTAACCATCGCCTCCAGGGCATCGGCTCCCCCGGAATCGCCGAACTCCCTGACAACCCCGATCGAGAACTGGGCAGTTCTCTTCAGGCGCTCAAAATCCAGACTCTTCACCAACACCATTGATATTATCGCTCCCAAACTGGTATAAAAGAGGCTGGTATGTTGCTCAGTCAGCGCAACTAAACCCGACTGATCGCCAGGAGAGACCGCGATATCAGCGAATCCCCCACCAGAGACGATTGCAGACGAGGTAGCCACAGCTGCCGCCTCGACGGTTGGTGCGACCGAAGGCAAGGTCACGGTGACAGGCTCATCCTCCTCTCGAGGCGACGAAACCACTCCGGGCGAGCTAGCCCCCGAAGATGTTTCCTCCTCAAGATCAGGTGCCTCCGTATCACCACCAGGGGCCGGAGCAGAGCCGGAAGGACGCTCAACGCTACACTCCCCGTGGGCTCCATCCCCTGAGAAGAAAGAACCCGAAAGTCGGCATCAGTACAACGGTAACCTTTCTAAAAGGAGACATGAAAATGACATTTACCCGGGGCCAATGGTATATATGGCGCATCTGCAGCCGAGGCAGCTAAACCTCGCTCTAAGGACGCAATGCGAACTATCATACCTGGGGAAGGAGGTGGACCAACTGACATCGCCCGAAATTCCTCCATGTCTCCACCAAGACGCGGTCGAGGTTCGTCAACTGGAATCTCGCTAGGCACAGCAGGAGCTTCATCCGTTGCGGGTCTAGGGAAGGATCCTCCCATCTGCCATGGCCACCTAGGCGATCTCGTTCCACTACCCGGAGCAGTAGCCACAGCAGCGACCCCTAGCGAAGATCCTCCGGCGCCGCCAACCGAAACCATAGAGGGTCCCTCTCTAAAAGGCGAGGAACCTCCAGCCAAAGACTCATCCCCGACATGGGGAGATGTAGGCCCACTCCCGGTAGCTTCGACACCAAAAATGCGGAAAGGACGAGCGACTGTCTCCTTCCTCCTCTTACGAACAGAAGCCTCCTTAGGAACAGGCGCCCTTCGCTTTTTAGGAACTACCAAAGCCCCCGCAGGAGGAGGCACTTCACACCCCGGCATCGACTCCAGGGGTTCATCCGGGGTATAAAACTCCTCACCCTCATCGGGAGAAACCGAGGGAACTTCAACTCCTCCCTCGGCAATGGGAGAGGACACCCTAAGACTTCCGCGTATGTCGAAATTGCGGTGGAAGGTGTTGATCGCCACGTAAAACTGGGCGTAAGAATGGAGGATGCGCAGCTCCGTAGAGGGGGTGACATCCGGCACGACGAAGGCTGCTCCTGTGCAACCCGTGGTGAAATACCGCCATCCTCTGGATCCATCAATGAGCCTGCCTCTGGACCTGAAGCTGGTGACGGCATTGCCCACGTGCAGCTGGCCGTACCCAAATTGCCTGGCGAACCGACTAGGCAAATAAGGCTCGAAGAAGCAATGGTCTTCACTCCTGTACAGGAGATGGGAGGGTCTAATGCAGACCAGCCAATTAAAAGCCTTCGGAGAAAGATCGGTCTTCTCTCTATCCGAGTCCTCAAACCTCATCCCTAATTGATGGCGATCTACGGGAGGGAGAGTACAGAGGAACTTCCAGCCATGGCCGAGGTTCAATACCAGCCGACAATCTAGAACGGTGTCCACGTTCCAGGAAGAATCCTTGTAGTTCAACAAGAAATTTCCCCCTAAGCTGCTACCAGAGCTAGGAGACATCACCCGGGGATTATGGAGAATTAACCAACCCATCAGATACAGGTATGGTAATTCCACCCTGGGAAAACTCTCACGCCGGGCTTCATCAGTAAGCAACCCATCGGTCAGAGCTCTCAAGCCCGCCTGTATACGGCACACCATGGCAGGAAGCAAGCCCAGTCTTGCCCCGAACACCAGGCGCACTGCCGGCCACAAGATGTTCCGGTGAATGCGGTCCGCGGACGCAGTACCAGGCACTACTACTCGACGCAGCCATAACGAGAGGAAACTAGCCAGCTGGGCTTCCTTGGATAGAGACCTGCGACAGCGCCTCAGGTAACTACGGGCCGTAGTACCTTCGGGGTACTTTCCTACCCTCTCAACGAGGATCTGGTCCGAAGCTTTGGCCTCCTCCATAAGGCCATCCACGACCTGGGCACTAAGCACGCCCAAACAGTTCACGGGCTCGTTCTTTCCCCCCAAAACTTTCTCCAACCTGGCAGCTCTGTGGAAGAAGAGGTAGGACATCCACTTGGTAGTGTGGGCCAAACCAGAGGGCTCGTGGTAAAAAGTGGTTCAGGCGAGATATTGGCACATCAGCTCCTGATATACATCCGCCACCCGAGGGTCCGAATCCCCCAACTCCCGGTTGGTGGGAACATACTCTTCATACGGGGTATCCCCCATCGGCAGCCTCGAGACAACCGCCATCTCATGAAGGGCCAATCCCAACTCCCCCAGTGGAGTGGCAAAGGTCCCAGTGAGCGAAACGTATCGCTCCATCAGTGCCAAGAAACAATTAGGGTTGGGAGGCAACCCAACGCTCGTCGCGCTCACAGCGGCATACAGTCCAATGCCCTCTAGCTCTTGCCGAAAGCGCTTCAAGGCCCAGTTAACTAGGCTGGTCCATCGGAGGTTTGCTGGGGTGACCCACCCATTACACCGAGGATTCTCCTTGGGGTACACCCTACCTCGTCCCAAGAAGCTGTTACAGAAAGTCGACAGTTGGACTGGCTGGATCACAGAGCTGTCTTCGCTCGGGATGCCACCCGGGTACAATCCCCAGAACAACATCACAGGACCAGAAGGACGACTGACAAACGATCCCTGGTCAGCTCCTTTCTGATGAAAGATCTTCCCCGGCTTGCCATGAAGATCGGGAGTCAACGTCCACGACATCTCTCTGGGATGAGTGGCATGGAAGAAAGCCGAGATGGGATAATCCCTCGGCATCGTCGGCAGGTACAGAACCAAGCTCTCGACAGCAAAGACCCAAGGTTCCCTCTTAGGCTTCGTCTGGGACCGCTTGTCGATCATGTCCCCGAAAAGGAAAGCTGGCTTTATGTACCGCTCTCCGTCTACATACGTCAGGGGCTCCCCATTGATCATACTCAGCAGTGCCCGCTCGCCCTGAGCCGCCAACAAAAATCCCCTTCCCTCAGGATACTGGGATCCGGAGAGGGGAAATGCCATGTGGGACAAGTCCTCCAGGTAGTTCGAGTGCAGCATCCCGGCGGAGGAACCCATCACCTCGGTCAGCGAAGACTCACCCAGGTTAACTACAAAGGTGCAAAGAAAGTATGTCATTACAAAAATCTTGCACAAACATACAAAACCAAAGAAACGACAAAATGTGCTCTACGCCAGGATTGTACGAATTCGGTTATTATACGCCGGGAGTCCCCTCCACAAAACGTAAAATGCTTATTTTACGACATACGCCAGTTTTCGGTAGCCAGAGCTTTTACGCTCGGAACTACGAAAATATGGCGCCTTTACGCTAGCACATAAGAAATATGGGCGTAAAAGATGAAAACGCCTCTGTGCATCATCTTCCTCAGAAGAGGCTATCAGCACAGAAGGCGACCTAGCGCGGTCACGTTCAACGTGTGCGAAGGATTTTCGTTATTCTTGTCACCCCAAAGGATCTACCTCTCAGACCGGGTGCGCTACCCGTCGGCGGGATACTTTCGGAAGGAAGTCCACCTTGCCCGACCGAAGACTCCCTCGCTGGGGCAGTAGGAGAAGAAGAAGAACCTATGCTCTTTCCCTTAGCGGAGGAGGTATGTTTCGTCACCATTTCTGAAAGCTCGAAGTGCTCAGAGAAGGAATGAAGGAGAAAGCTTGAACAGTCAAGAACTCTCGAAGACGGATGAAAAGTTTTTCTCTCCAAAGCTTGGGATATATATATAGTCCGGATCGACTCCTCGAATCCTCGGACGGACTCCTCGAGACCCTAACCAAGTCTCGCATTAATAGTCGGATATGATTGGGTGCTACGTCAACCCACTACCCTCGAAAGACGGACAGTCAGCGAATTCGAAAAATTCTTCGCGCAAGACAGTTCAGCAGTTCTACGCTAAAGGAGCTTTCTACGCTCGACAGCAACAGATCTACGATTTTACGCTCGCAAGCTACAAGTCTATGGTTTTTCTTGCCCGGATGCCTTTGTGCTCGGTAGCTTTTACGCTCGAGAGGCGACAAACCTACGGCTTTACACTCAGCAGATACCAAATCGATGATCTCACGCTCGGTGGCGCTCAGTTTACGCTCAGAAGCAACAGATCCGCAGAACTTCACGCTCGAAGAAATTCTCTTTTCAGGAGCTACAGATCCACAAGTCCTACGCTAAAGGAGCTTTCTACACTCAACAACAACGATTCTACGGCTTTACGTTCAAGCAGCTATAAGTCTATGGTTTTTCTCGCCCGGATGCCTTTGTGCTCGGTAGCTTTTACGCTCGAGAGGCGACAAACCTACGACTTCACGCTCAGGAACCACAAGTCTACGACCCCACGCTCGACGATGTTTTACGCCCAGACGCTACAGACTGAGGATTTCACACTCCGCGACTTTCCGCTTATCCAGAACAGTCCCCGACCCGGTCAAGTGCAAAGAGTTCATACAGAAGATACTCGTTCTTGACCCCAAGTACCCGAAACGGACAGAGTACAACCATTAAGAAATTACTCTTTTCGGGTCCCGAAATTGGAGGTTCATCCGGACTCCAGTCTGAACATCTCGTCTGTCAAAATGACAAAGCTCAGCCAGAATCCTCGACCCTGTTTCAAGGGAGTTCCGAGAGATCATTCTTGAAGACGAAGACTGAACAAAGCTCTGCTCATCAGAAGCAGCAGTTCAGAACTCTACGCGGTTCCTTAGTCCTAGCAACAGGACAGTTCTAAGTGTTCAAAATGCTAAAGCAGCGCTCTATGCACTATCCGCTGTACGAAAAGAACAGGACAGAACCTAGTACTCTCTGTACAGAGTCGCGTAAAGTATCAGACGTGTCGAAGATGCACACATTCAGACTTTACAGCAACGTATGGCAAGTGATCATATGAAGAAAAGACGACTTTATTGAAGATTAAAATCATGATTATATATGAGGGAAACCCTGTCTACAGGGGTTTTTCTCTACTTTTCATGACTACATATGAGGGAAACTCCGTCTACAAAAGACTCCCTCGTCGTCGGAAGATCGCCCAGAAGCTGTCCTGACAGATTCTCGCGCCGATGCCGGTCTTCCTCTTCCACCATGGCTGTTCATGACCACCACAGTCATGAACAAGAAGATCCTCCATTCGCCATAGCCGATCTAGTTGGGGTTTCTTCAAACCTAACCCAATCAGGACGACAGATTATGGTTTGTCCGGTCTCGTCCGCAGGGGTCTCAGGAAGAAATAAACAGTCTACGAGCTGTGTGGTCTAATACGGCCCTTTCTCTCCCCTGGTGCAACGCCATACAAAGTTGCTGATTATCCCGAGCAAGGGAGGCTAAGATATCCTTCCATGATCCATCGCTGAAGTGGACACTTGCTCGAAGATGCCGTCTTTTTCGGCTCCCAACATGCTGGAAGAACATGATCTCCTTCTTTCTCAGATCGACCCGACGAACTCCGGCGATCATTTTAGCATGGTGATGGGAATATGGGGAAACAGGTTAACCCCTCCCGCCTTTTTATAGGCAAAAGAGATCACAGCGGTCCCCAATAAATCCGCCATAAAGGCCGCACCGACCGTTTCAACGCTCCATTCAGAAACGTTTCGAGTCACGAGGGGCCATTCATGCTTCATTCAAAGCGTTTCAAATTCCAAGGAATTTAAAAGCTTCGAAGGGGGTCTTGTAGAAGCATGAATAATACGCTGGCAAAAGCTACGCGGCGTATTGATACAGAGCAGCGCAAGCAAAGGCCTTCAGTGCCATCAGGCGTAAGAGCTCAAGGGTGCAGCGCGTCCAAAACCGCTTCGGCGTAGACGGGACCCCCCCATCGCCTCCAGGGCGTAAAAACTCAGCCGCTCTCAAAGCAGCGTTAAAATAGCGTACGAGAAACGCTTCACCTTCCCCGAAATGAACCTGTCAAGTCACGCAGTGAACCTGGCCTCTGACTCCTGACAAAAAGTGCTGCACGGCGACCCAGACGACGGCTGGAAACAGGCACAGACCCCTCGGGACGCACACCACA
Organism: Iris macrosiphon; assembly: GCA_036927795.1. Classification (NCBI taxonomy): domain Eukaryota; kingdom Viridiplantae; phylum Streptophyta; class Magnoliopsida; order Asparagales; family Iridaceae; genus Iris; species Iris macrosiphon. Next base: position 351,437,961 of record JAYESA010000004.1, read on the forward strand.
GTATGATGGCGGATCTCTGCATTTAATGCAGAGGATTGGGTTAAGATACCACCGAACCGTCGTTTACTAACGTCCCCTCAGCATAAACCGCTCTTTTGCGCACAGAGGGATACGCTGCATTGTTTTACACAGGCAGGCATAAGCCGGTTTACGCTCCGATAGACAAACCGCCTGCCACGTCAAAAGCTGCATATCGTACGGGACTCGAGGCACGTCTCTACGTCTAATTGCACGGAGCGGTGACAGGTTCAGTCAAAGCACGTCTCTGCAAACGGATGCACAGAAGGGCTGCAGACCTTCGGAACACGTCTTCGTATTTAATGCACAAGATGATGGCAAATCTCTGTAGAAGATTTGATTACATCTTCGAAAGCCGTGATTCCGGCTAAGACGTCCACGTCAGCACTCGGGCACGGTACGCAGCGGCTTCTACGCCCATTCAAGACCTGCGCCCCTTCGGCTCTCAATGCCTCTTCGGCTCTCAATGCCTCTTCGGCTCTCAAACGCCTCTCCGGCTTCAGCGCCTCCTCGGCTCTCAACGCCCCTCCGGCTTCAACGCCTCTCCGGCTTCAACGCCTATCCGGCTTTCAACGTCTCTCCGGCTTCAATGCCTCTCCGGCTCCTACGCCTACCCGGCTTCAACGCCTATCCGGCTTCTACGCCTATCCGGCTTCTACGCCTATTTCGGCTTCTATGCCTATCTGGCCTCTGTGCCAGGGTGACAGTCATTTGGCTTCTACGCCAACCGTTTCTACACACGGGATACCTACCTGCGTGGCTCTTACTCCGTGATCTTCGTAGCAATAGTACGCGTTGTGTTCCCTTAGTTGGATCCGCGTCATACGCTCATTTAAAAGATCATCCATACGCAGGCATTGGTTACTTTAACCGTTGTGTAAAAGGGTGTTGTACTTCCTACTCCTCGGTTTTTACACCGACGGAGTGGTCACTGTCACCAAAACTCTATAAATAGAGACCCCCATCAATGGGGAAAAAAGGGCGAAAAAAGAATTATCATCCAGGAGAGAATTACCGTCCAAGGAGAGAGAGAGAGAGAAAGAGAGAGGGAGAGAGAGAGAGAGAGACAGAGAGCCCGGAGAGCAGGCAAAGAGCAGGGATCGACGACCTTGGCCTCGTGCGTCCAACCTCTTCTGCAACCTTCGAATCTGCTACCTGTCTTCCACGGCACTTCTTCAACATCGTGTGGTCCAAGGGCTAAAGTGATCGACCGTAGATCAGACACCTATAGCAATTTATACCCAGATTAAATAAATTGTACTCCCACATCCTCGTATAGGATTACATTGTACAAGTTTGTTTGTAAACAGAAGGGCGCGGGTTTCGCATAAACCCCGTCATTGAAATACAATTTTATTCCTTTCGTTTAAAACCACAAACAATTGGTTCCTACGCGTAGAGCACAGTGAATACTTCTGGGTCAGCGCTGAGGCTTTGTCCGAAGTTTTGTCTGTACCGCGCGTAGCGGGAGACTGAATTTTACGTGCAGGGCACGGAGGAAGCGGTGCTACCACCTCATTGGTCGGAGAGATCGGAGAGTCCACAGGAACGGTAGAGGATGTCTTGGGCATCCATACTTTGCGCAGCTTCCTGTTGTCTTGGACAGAGAGAGAGTGAGAGCTACCTCCGGTTCGAAGCATGTCTTCGTAGGCAGACTGGTCGAATTGGACGACCAGTGTCTTCTTCACGGATCCCACGGATACCGCATTGTGTTGAGCAATTGCTTCCTCGTCAGAAGAGAAAGATGTCCCCAGCAGATTTGCCATCTTGTTTGTGGTATTAAACGAAAGAATGAAGATGTATTCAATATGGGGTTTACACAGAATCCGCCTTCTTTTGTTTACAAACAAACTTGTACAATTTGATCCTATACGAGGATATGGGAGTACAATTTATTTAATCTGGGTAGATATTGCTATAGGTGTCTGATCTGAAGTCGATCACTTTAGCCCTTGGACCACACGATATTGAAGAAGTGCCGTAGAAGACAGGAAGCAGCTTCGAAGGTTGCAGAAGAGGGTGGATGCAAGATGCCAAAGTCGTCGATCCCTACCCTTTGCCTGAGCTCCGGGTGCTCTCTCTCTCTCTCTCTCTCTCTCTCTCTCTCTTTCTCTCTCTCTCTCGGGTTCGATCTTCCGATTCTTGTTGACCTGATTCGATCTTCAAGTTTTCAGTTTCTCGACCTCGGATCTGATATAGGCTTTCTTGACCAATTTTTTGACCTTGTTCCTCATTGATAGAGGTCTCTATTTATAGAGTTTTAGTGAGAGTGACCACTCCGTCGATGTAACAACCGAGGAGTGGAAAGTACAGCACCCTTTTACACAACGGTTAAAGTAACCAATGCCTGCGTATAGATGATCTTTTGAATGAGCGTGTGACGCGGGTCCAACTAAGGGACACAACGCATACTATTGCTACGAAGATCACGACGTAAAAGTTACGTAGGTAGGTATCCATTGTGTAGAAGAGGTTGGCATAAAAGCCAAATGTCTGTCACCATGGCATAGAAGCCAAATAGTTATCAAACCGGCATAGAAGCCGAACAGGCATAGAAGCCGAGTGGTCGTAGAGGCCGAACAGGCATAGAAGCCGAGTGGTCGTAGGGGCCGAACAGGCATAGAAGCCGAGGGGGCACAGGGGCCGAACAGGCGTAGAAGCCGAAGGGGCACAGGGGCCGAGCAGGTATAGAAACCGAAGGGGCACAGGGGCCGAGCAGGCATAGAAGCCGAAGGGGCACAGGGGCCGAGCAGGCGTAGAAGCCGAAGGGGCACAATCGCTGAATGGGCGTAGAAGCCGCTGCGTACCATGCTACAGTGCTGACGTGGACGTCTTAGCCGGAATTACGGCTTTTGAAGATATAATCAAATCTCTCACATTAAATGCCGAGATTTGCCATCATCCCGTGCATTAAATGTGGAGGCGTGTTCTTTGACGGCCTGCAACCCTTTTTGCGCATCAGTCGCAGAGACGTGCCTCGAGAAACTGTTACCGCACTGTGCATTAGGCGAAGAGACGTGCCTCAAACCCCGTACGGAGTGCAGCTTTTGGCGTAGCAGGCAGTTTGTCTACTGCAGAACGTAAACAACTCGTGTTTTGCCTGTGTAAAACAAGGCAGCATATCCCCTTGTGCTTTAAAAAAGCAGTTTACGCGAAGGGGATGGTGGTATTTGACAGCCTGGGTGGCAGTGCAGTGCCATCATTATAGCCGTCATTTGGGTAGTCGAGCCGTATCCCTTTGCCAGAAGTCCAGACGTCAGGTTCTTTGCAGGCTCTGACAGGTTCATTGCAGGATCTGACAGGTTCACTTCGGAGAATACGAAGCATCTCTTGTACACCTCCATGCTGCGTATGAAAAAGGGGATGAGTTTAACGCCCTGGAGGCGAAGAAGCACCCTGTTTACGCTGAAGCGGCTTGGACGTACTGCCTTACGCGGATGGTCCTTTGAGCTTTTTTATGTTTCACGCTCTGTTCTAGCGGAAAAGGCTCTGTTGCACGCTTGATGGCTCTTAAGGCCTCTGCCTATGCTGCTCTGCACCGATATGCCGCGTAGTCATCTGGCGTATTTTTTATGCTTCTACAAGGGCTAGAGGTATATCTCCGTATTTAATGCACGAGATTTGGTTCTTAATTGGTCATGACTATGAAAACTAAAGCTAAGACTGTGATAATACGCTCACTCTGCCTAATCAAGCTATTTACGCTGGATATTTATCTATGTAGCTTACATGTCGTCTTATACGCAGGATTTAGAAATACTATTGGAACAGGGTTAGCAGTTATTATAACTACAACGTAAAGTAGACATAACTACAACATAAAATAGAAAATCTTCTGTAACTTAAGTAGGTAATTATAGCTTGGCTTTTTATGCTAACAAGACAGTCAGTTGGCTTTTTATGCCAACAGGGAAAAAGAGTTTTTGGCGTAAAACTTAAGAAAAAATGAGGTTTAATCAAGTGTAGATGAGATCCTTATTCTCTATTCCTAAACACAGGCTTGTTTGGTACAGTTACATAACCAAGACAATATATTCTGGACCTGCATCGGCCACCACCAAAAATATGTCACGCCCCAGTCCCAAAATACGTAGGACTAGGAGTACGTAACACGCCCAGCCGTATGTATATGAACTCCAATATATGGAAACCATATACACATGTCACGACCTGCACCCGAAAAATCGGACATGAGTCGTGGGTAAGTCCAGCCTACGCCGTAGCATCGGCGATAGAACGCTGTCTAGGTCAACTATCTAGCTAACAATCTCACGCAATCAATATATAAACTTCTCAAGATCTCAACTCCATACGGAGGAGCAAAATCATAATGATAATCACAATGTATTCAATCACGAATCTAAGCACAATAAGATAACAAAGAAGACTAACAGCTACAAAATTCTAACCAACAACAACTAGTACAACAACCACAACATCAATAATAATAATACATCATCCAAAATAATATACAATACAAGATCTCAATCCAAAACCGGAGACAAATCTGGTGCTAAAAGCTAATAAAAATAACAACAAGGTCTCAGTGATCCCGGCTACCAACCCGGAAATTACCCCTAAACTAGAGGGTCCCTGTCTGCACCATCGACAGGCTCAGATCCATTAAACGTCGGACACCACTCCTCCGGATACTCTGAAAAATATATCCAGTCAGGACTGGAGCAAGTACATCTCTAACAGCAGTTCTATTTAAATGATAAAAACTATAAAACAGTTATAGCAAGTAGCAAGAAGAATGAAGCAAGTATGAGACAAGAAATATATATCACTGGTGCATAAAGGTAAAGATACAGGAATATCAGAAGCAAGATAGTAATAACTGTAAGATACAAGAAATCTAAGCTAAGATCAAGTACGTGCACATGAACGTGTAGTGAGTCCAGCATGAAATACATGTAGTGAGTCAAGTCCAGAAACATGTAAGTGAGACCAAAAAGAATGCAAGTGAGTCCAGACTAGAAAGAATGAACTCGGTGTCTTTGAAATACTTGTTTCGACATATAAACGGCTAAGGGTAAGTAAGTACGGCTCACCGCGCACTGGGTGCGCGGCTGCTATCATTCCAGATTAGACCAGAGGGAGTGATTCCTGATGATTCCAGATGGAAATGTTTACATGTCTACTCGAGTATTTCCCTGCCCCGACTAATATAAGTGAATCCAAGACCCGACACATAAATCAAGATGAGTCCAGCCTGAAATATGAGTGATGCCTGTAGGTGATGCCAGTAGTGATTCCAGAATAGAGGCCAGAAACATAAAATGTACGTGTCGCAAGTAAATAAATCCAGAAATACCAGTCAGTGTCCCGTGTTGTGCCAGAATAATCAGATGATACTATACTAAAAGCTGAATCATAATAATCATCAGATAATAAAAACTATCAGAGAATGTACTCGCCTGACGTCCTGAGCAACTGGCGATCCGAACCGGTGTCGCAAGGACCTATTACAAAAAGTAAGGTTAAACAGGTTTCTAATGAGTTAAACAGATATAAAATAACTAAAAATAGGCTTCTAGGGTCGTTCTAGGTCAAACGGGTCAAACCGGTGAAATTTGGGTCAAAAAGTCAACTCTGAGTTCAAAAAGTCAACTCTGGGTCAAAACTAGGTCAAAAGTTGACTTTGGCGGTCAACCGAGTCAACTATGGTCCCGCCTCCTCGAGATACCGGGATACCCTCGGTATCCGATACCTCACCCTACGCTATACGCCCCGTCTATACCCTCTAAAATCTATGCTAGCACGCGTAAATATATACACATACATAAAAATCTATCTCTAAACTCAAACCTAGGCAAACGCTCAAAAATCTCGCTCGAAACCCAATACCTTGGATATCTCAAGGTATTGAGATACCTTGGTATCTCAAGGTATTGAGATACCTCTCTGAACTCAACCCTACTACCCCTCTAGCTAACTAACTATTCATAAACATATATATCTAGCTATAATCTAGGCTAAAATATATATATATCTAATACATATATGCATATACCTAGGTATCTACATATATATATATATCTCACATACACACATATACACATACCTTATACCTTACCTTACCTATACATATATATATATATATCTAGCTATAATATATATCTAGCTATATGTATTTATATATCTATACACATAGATCTATATATCTAACTAATATCTAACTACCTATTTATCTATCTATCTATCTATTTATCTAACTAGTATCTATCTAATCTATTAGATATCTATTTACCTAGATATCTATCTATCTATCTATCTATCTAACTATTTACTTATCTATCTATCTATTTATATATCTATCTAACAATCTAACTATCTATCTATGTATGTATCTATCTATCTATCTATCTATCTATCTATCTATCTATCTATCTATCTATCTATCTATCTATCTATCTATCTATCTATCTAATATCTAGCTATCTATCAATCAATCTATCTAACTATCTAATACCTATCTATCTATTTAGTTATCCATCTAACTATTAATCTATCTATTTATCTAGTTATATATATATATATACATATCTATCAATCAATATATATATATAGCCCTCTCTAAACCTCCCGCTACTAGCTCCCTGCTAGCCTCGCTGCGCGGCGTGCTCCACGCCAAGAAGCTGCTGCGCTGCTGCTGGAGCTGCTGCTGCTGCTGCAGCGCTGCGCTCGAGCGAACTGCTGTCGCGGCGTGCTGCCGCTCGAGCGAGCTGCTGCCGCGGCGCTGCCTCGCTCTGCTGGCTGCTGCAGCGGCTGTGCGCTTCGCTGCCGCGGCCACACACACACAAACGCACACACAAATATACATATATATATATATACACGTACACACATACATATATATATATACACACACACACTAACATTTACTTACACACACACACATATACAAACACATACATATATCTATATATATATACACACACTAATATATATATACATATACACACACACTCAAACATATATATATATATATAAATATATATATATATATACACTCACACACACTCATTCTCACACACCCTCACACACACACTCTCACACACACTAGCACACACTCTCACAAACACACAAACACTCATACAACGCACACAACGCCCACCAACGCGCGCCCAACAACCCCGACACGCACAAACACCTATAAATATATAAAATATAGCCCGATAATTCTAGCACACACTCCTCGAAGCTAACCCAACGCGCACACAATCCCGAAACTAGGAAACCACGCCGAAATGACCGTTCGGTCATTTTGACGAACACGGGGTGTGCGGTTCGGAAAACCTCCTGAAATGCACACCAAACCAACTCGAAATCGGCCCAAAATTTACCCACGGATTCTAAACGATGTCTAGATCCTAGAAAAAATGCTACCCCGTTGATTCTAGGCCCGTGGCGAAAATGCGCACGCACTTAGAACCGGCGACGACGAAAATCCCAAATTTGTCCGAAACGCCCGTTTCTCTGCGACACGGCTTCCCGTATCCGAAAGGAGACACGCATTCACCCTCAAGACACCCGACAATGTCTACCTAGGTCCGTCTAACCTAGGGCATTATCCAAAATTGGGCCAAATTCGAATTTCACCCGAAATTGACACAAAACCTAGTGTCAAAGTCTCCAAACATAACCCAACTAGTTCCAACTTCCTCCCACGGGTAGCCTAAGGGTCTAGGAAGGTTCTAAACTATTAATTACACTATATAAGAGTAATTACAAGGGGAAAAATTAGGGTTTACCTCTTGGGAGTTGGAATTCCAAGCCAAAGTCTCCAAAAAGCTCCAAATCCACCACCACTAGCTTCCATGCTTCCAATCCAAGCTCCAACACCAAATCTAAGCTCTACCCACCTAGGTTAGGGAAAAATGTAAGGTTATGGTTAGCAACCATAGAGAATAGAAGAAGAAAAAAGAGAAATAGGAGTACTTACTTGGAGTGGAAAGTAGAAAGGAAGAAGAAAAAGGATTGGAGAAGAAGAAGAAGTGAAGAAGAAGAAGAAGAAGAAAATGGAACAAGGGGGAGGGGGCTGCTGTGTTATGCAATGGTAGGGGCTGGTTTGGTCGACCATGGTGTAAAATAGGTTTCACTAAATCTCCAAATGCCCAAAATGCTCCCCTCTCACTTGGTTTTGGGTTCCGGGTTCCAAAAGCACTCAAACTAAATCCAAATCTCTCCAACTAACCCACTAAAATTATAATAAATATTCTAAACCCAAGAATATGTCTCACAAGAGTGTGGGTTGGGTCGGACATGGGTCCACTAGGGTCTGACATGGGTCCAAGCTAGCCAAAATCCTAAAACAATTAATATAAAAATAATATAATCATTAATTAAATATAAATACAATTAAATATAAATAATACACAATTAACCCAAATTAAAATAAAAAAAATACCCGACTCTGGAAATGGGGTGGTGACAACACACGTACGCTGTTTATGAATATCCAATCCACCAGTGGTAATATACTGTCACAACAAGTCACATGCAATCTAGATCTCATCCACAGCACAAATAATCAGTATAAAATAAAGAGCTGGATAATAACTGGATATCAAAGATAGTATCAATTCTGATAGTCGGGTGGAAACAAATCCACTATAAAACGACTATACTGAAGTAGCAAAAGATCTCTAAACAGCGGTAATAAAATTATAAATACTCCGAGGGTAAGATCTCCTCAGTCTGGTAAGTGGAGTCAGGTCCCGGTCCGTACTCCTGTGGGTACTCCTGCTCGTCCATATCTGGAAAGGGACCAGGTCCTCAGAGGGACGTAACAAGATACATAAAAATATGCCAATAAGTACTGAAATATAAACATCCAATGGTTCACCTAACCGTCTAAGCGAATGCAGTTTGAGAACAACTTTCCACCAAGTGGGCTATCTGGCTAAAAATATGGGATTGGCGTGACCCTCTCGCAGAATCAGGAGCCTCAAAGCATGTCGTCTTTTAAACGGAAGAGGCCGCCAGTAATATATAGTGGTCATCATCACCCGTTTATCCGGTGGAGAAGCCGGGCGTACAGAAAAAATTACAAAGGAGCCCAAATATTTTACTTATTGTTCTCCCCACCCCATGCTCTAAGCAGGCCATATCCATGACATAATAAATCCTCTAAATAACTTTCAGGTCTACTAGCATACAAAGTTTCTATCAGCAGTTATCCCTAACGTACGGCGCTTACGTACAGGAAGCCAACCCGATACGTAGTCCGAGGTCTATATGAGACTCACAAATTATGTAGCAACTGTGTCACAGTCAATGAACCTACTGATGCTCCCTAAAACTGGGTGGTCTCATAAATAGGTCCAGAATCTACAAAATAAATATCTATATAGGCAGAATTAAACATGCATGTATAAACTGAAATGTAAATAATTGTACAGTGGCAAGGTATACTTGCCGAGCAAAAGTTCTGGGTAGTGCACGTCCAATCAGTATTTTTAGTTGAAGAAGTGAGGTTTTATGGCTTGGGTGCATTGCATGGATATATATAGAGAATAAGAGGCGGTGGAGGAAACTTAGTGGTTAAGAAACTAAAACTACTGTTGCTGCAGTTTTCTTTCTTTCCATTGGTTTTGGTTTCGGTTGAGGATTATTTAGTAATAGTGTTAAGGAGCGGTGCAATAAGAGACTTACACGTATAGGTCAGGAAAGCAAAGCAAAGTTGAGTTTTGCTTCTGTTGCTGATATTTTCTAAAGGATGTGGTTTTACGCGTGGTGAAGGAATCTTAAGTGGTGAAAGATATTACTCAGGAGTTGGTATTACGCGTAAAGAAATGAATTAGACGGGTTAGGTTTACGTGCAGTAAAAGGAAGTGTTTACGCGTATGAGTTATACGCGTAGGTTTGCTACTACTGTTATCATATTTACGCGCGGAGAAGAGAGGCAAAGTTTACGCGGCTGTTTGCTGCTATTACAGATTTTACGCAGGGAAGTAGTATACGCGGGTTAGGTTTTGGGTTATGACCAATAGGAAATTCTATTTTCTATTTATCTCATTCCTTTTTCTTATTAATAATATTTATATATATAATCATATTTATACATAAAAAATTCTAAAAAATTATAGGGGTACACAAGGTTTAAACTGGCAACTGTCCAAAGGGTCTCCTATATGAAATAATTTAGGAAAATTTATAATGGTTCCATAAAAATCCTCTAGATGTACAAATAATAGATATTTGTTAATAAATAACTAAAAATAGGGTTTTCAGGATTAGGGATCTTACAGTTTATGTCCAACGGCTAATTCACTACCGCTCTTTCAACGATTCTTATTTTTTCAACGTTCATATCCAACGTTCGTCTAACGATCGTTTCAAAGTTACCTATATAAACTTAGTATTTGTTTGATATCAGCATATCAAACATTGCAATCAAAAATTTTATTTTCTTTCCATACGAAGTTTCTTTCTTTCCACACAAGAGAAGCTCAGTTCAATATACAATCTTTGAAGTCCATTTTGTTGTTGTCATGGATCGAAGTATAACAGTACTATGCTCGCTTGGTGGTGTACTAAATGAGTTAGCTTATGAAGAAGGTTTAGTTGAAGTTCTTTTAATTGATCAAAATATTTCGTTTGATAATTTACGTAATCTAATAATTAAAAAAAAATCTATTGACTATGAATTTTTATTGGTACATATTTATCTATCTAATTGTATAAATTTAGTTAGTGAGGAAGCACGAAAATTTATTCTTGAAGTTAATATACAATCACCGTATATTAATATTTTTGTGACTCCACCACCACCACCACCAAGAATTAGTAGTCCTCCTAGTTCTTCTCACCAAGTTATTTCATTTACTGAGGAAGAACATAGAGTAAATGAAAATAGTGATGATTTAATAGAAAATATAGATGATGTACTTGATGGTAATGTTGATAGTTTACACAATTTATTCATTGGAAGAGAATTTTTTAATCGTCATGCATTTAGAAGTTTTATTAGTGATATAGCAATTACAAAAAAAAAATTTTGCAGGGCTACTAGAAACAATGCCAGTAAAATTGTATATAAACGTAACGTTTCTAGTTGTAATTGGAGAGTGTACGCTAAATCCATTGACAACGGTAAAACATTCATCATTAGTACGCTAAAAAATATACATTCTTGTTTAGGTGGACTTACAACGGAAAATCATCCATTAGCAACAACTATATGGGTTAAGAATAAGATTATTGATAAAATTCGTAATAGTCCATCGCATGTTGTAAATGATATCTATAGGGAACACCGAATACATATTAAATATTATAAAGCTTGGAAAGCTAGAGAAATTGCTCTATCAGAAATAAATGGTAGTTATATTGATGCATATAGTAGTCTTGAAGAGTATGCTTTTACAATCATTGAGACAAATCCAGGTAACAGATGTTATATAAAGACTACAGAAAATAATAAGTTTCAAAGAATTTTTATTTGTTTCAAGGCATGCATTGATGGCTTTTTAAGGGGATGTTTACATGTGATTAGTACTGATGCTACATTTATTTCCTCTAAATTTCAAGGTATTTTATTTATTGTGTGTGCTCATGATCCTAACTATCAATTATATCCAATTGCTTATGTTGTTGCGGAGAGCGAAAACACGGATTCTTGGACTTGGTTTTTAAACAGTTTGAAAACATCTTTTGAAGGTAGTTTTAATGTATGGGATACAATTTTTTTTGTATCAAATAAACAGAAAGGTTTAATAAATACCATGCGTGCTACTTTTTCAGAATTATCTCATTTTTATTGTATTCAATATTTTAAACAAAATTTAAAACAAGTATGTAGACTACCTTATTTTCAACATAAATTAGACTACCTTGCAAGATGTTATAATGAGACAAATGCGGATATTTGCTTTGAAATAATTAAGGCTGAAAATATCGATGTTTACAATTGGCTTGTTGGAGTAAATGATGAAACTCATGTTTTATCATACTGGATAACAACTTATTCTTCTTGTCCTAGATTAGATATTAACAAGTCAAACCTTGTTGAATGCTTCAGTAACTGGGTTAAAAACTTACGCGATAAACCAATAACAACACTACTTGATGGTATTTGAGCCAAAATTATAACACTTCAGGACAAAAATCGACAAAAAGCTAAAAATCTTGCAACTGACTATTGTCCGAAGATGTTGAATACTATGGCCAGTATCACAAGAAAAAGTCACCAGCTGCAAATATTGAGTATAGTTGGCTATTTGTTTGAAATACTAGATCGTGAAACAAACAGAACATATGTTGTTAACTTAGATAAAAAATATTGTACATGTTTTAAATGGTATCATACTTGTCTGCCATGTGTACATGTATGTTATGTTTGTAATTCTAAAAATATTAGCATCGAGAGTTTTTATCCAGGTATTTTTTCCAAAGAAGCATTAAGAAGCGTATATGAGCCGCACTTGGAGCCAATTCCAGTCCCTTACAACATTCAAAGTACATTGGTTATAGGCGACATTGGAGTACCAGATGTACGACGGAAAGCGGGAAGACCAAAGAAGAACTGCATCATGACGAATGATCAATCATCAAGAGATCTCCGATGTAGCAACTGTAATGGTTTAGGACACAATCGAAGAAGATGTACCAACCAACCAAGAGAACAAATGCATTGGCATAGATTTTCTTAGAAAAGTTGTAAGTTCAATGATGTAATTTTATTTCTAATACATAAATTTCTAATAAAACCTAGTAGTACAAGATTTTCATTCTCTGCCTCTTACCATCCTATCATAGTACCTACGAGGCCTTGGCTTAAGACCAAGTCTATTTTTTTTGCTACTGTATCCTCGGGTCTCTCCCCTGGCAATGGTGCCCATGGGTCAAATTCATCAGTCTCTTGTGTCTGCATCGACGATGTTGGAGTCACAAATAACTAAGTAGCTGTATCAAACTGGGGTGCATCAAATATAGAAGTGGCCATATGCATGTAATAATCCCAATAGTCACCACCAGGCTTTGACGTCCCCTCGCCCGCCTCTCGGTCCATTTGTGGGGTACGTGCCTGTGACGTCCTCTTGTCCGCCCACTGATAAGTGCCCTGGCCAGCCCACTGGGAAGTGCCCTGGCCAGACCACTGGGAAGTGCCCAGGTCAGCCCACTGGCAAGTGTCCTGCTCAGCCTGTTGAGGGACCTCATCATCTTTTTGAGGCGGGCTATCCATATGCCAAACATGAGGATACTTTCTATGCGGGCATGCTTGTCGTCGACTAAGTAAGCCTTGAGGATAAACAGAGGGTTCGGTGGAGTCGAAATTGCTTGCACATCATCCAAAAATGATCTTACTGTTATGCTCAACGAGTCTTTCACTGGATAATTTTCACATGCTATATTCAAATTTCGAAGCTGAAATATTAAGTAGATCCAATTAATTCATATAAAAAAAACTATAGAGACAAACATTTTTATCAATAAAATACGTACATTCTCAATTACACGTTAATACCATTCACGATAACTAGCATCATCAATGACCCGATGTTGGAATCGTAACTCCTCATATCGGTATGATCGATTACTGATAAGCGTATGATTTTATATAATTTTAAAACAAATATCCCCACCAAGATCTATAGGCAATATCACCTAATGCTACATCATTTAAACAAATATGAGCGTATGATTTCATATAATTTTAAAAAATTTATTTTGTTCAACTTTTTAAATAACTTACCCTCATCTATAGAGTCCATTAGTTGATACGACTGTACCGCAGGCTGTGTCTCCAATCTAGAATTCCACTGTGGAATTATTTTGCTTGCTCTTTTAGTTGCACTCCTTCTACTACGGTTTAAATATGGTGGCTCATTGGAAATCTTTGGTTTCACCCAGAATTGTCGTATAACGCGATCAGCTGGATGATACATAATTTCACCGTCGAATATTAGAAAACAACTATGGACACTAAGGTCATAGGCGGTTGTTTGTATTTCAATAGGATTATGCTCAAGCCGGTACGGATAGTATGTCTCCTATTTTATGATAAAATTATAAGATAATAGTCATAATGGCTTTATAAAATAATAATATAGATATTTTATCTCGTTATACTTCAGTGTATCAAATTTGACCCGGTATAAAGAGATAACCGTATGTTTACAGTGTACTGGATCTGCTACATCCGCAGTCTACCGTAAAACTGACGGGAAGACACCAACGTCGGTATTAATGCGGGAGAGTGGCCTACCAATATGAAAGTGCTCGTAGTACCAAATCTAGAAAATACGAGCATATGATATAAGTGCATATATTTTCAATGTAAATGGAATTAAGTAAATTTTTTATATGATATAAGTGCACATATTTTTATACCTGTATTAATGTCGCGCAACCACTTAAATTTACCTTTATTGCATTCATGTCTTCAAATTATATAAAATATGTCATAGAACTATATAAATATGCCAACACTGACGCTCCCCAAGCGTGGCACTTAGGTGCGGCCAGGTCTACCAAAAAAGGTAGAAAACGTAAATCAACTAAATCTGATGAGTCTGGAAACAACATTTCGCTTAATAAACTTAGCAAGTAGGCTCTGGTGCAAACAATGACATGAACAAATGATGAAGAAATGATATGCGTTAAATTAAATTAAAAATATATTACGTAAATAATAACATAAGTTGCGAAAAAATTATACTTACCCGATCCTCATCCACTGAGATAACTTGAACACCAATACGATCTAGGTGCAAAAAGTTGTGACGGAGCCACGTAAACGTCACAAGATTTTTACTAGGTTTATTACGCGGTGCCTCTACACCCAGGTACTTCGTAATCATAGTTTCGGCAGAAATTGATTTAACAAATATTATAGGTTCTCCCGTAATAGGTAAACCTAAAATATTTGTCACATCTGCTAGAATAATACGCATCTCTCCGAATGGTAGCTGGAAGGTATTTCGTCCGGGCCACCAACGCTCAACTAAACTGAAGATTAAGTTTCTATCGTGTTTTATAAAATATATTTTGTCAACATAATAAAAGGCAAATATTTTTAACAGTGCCACCTGGTGGTCGCTCAACCTCCAATACCCAAGTCTGCTATCGTAACGCCACAAGACATGCTCTCGGCACCTTTCATCATTAGTATAATCGTATTGCTATATATGAAAAATATAGACAATGTTATTAGTAGACATGTACACAATATTATTCATATTGATTTACACTATTAAATTTTATTGCACCTTCCCATAAAATACCAAACTAGATATATGTTTCGCACGTTGCTGGATTATTAAATCCGTAGTAAGTCCTCCAGGAATACGTCCATTGTTTTGGCTACCCATCTGTACAATTATGGTTGTCAAAACACATATTTTGACTGTCCATCGTTTTGCACATTACATAACTTAAATTCACTAAATAAACACTAGTATCCTACCATTTAAAAAATAAAAACTAACATAAAATTATTGTATATAAAAATGAGAGTATAAATGAAGGAGAATAAAATAGAGACCTTCAACAATAAGGATTGTATTTTCTCACAAAGACTACTGTATCCACTTGTAAAGGAGAGAAAATGAAGGCTGCTCGAATTGCTGCTATGTGCTCACAAGGAATGTTGTGTATTACTTCTTAGTGCACTTTGTTCTTCTTCCTCCTTCTCTTCTTATAGCTCACACCTCCCACCAACTTCTCCTCTTTATTTTATTACTCCTCTCCTTTACTTCCTCTCTCTACGAGACATGTCTCTTCTTCTTCTTCTTCTTTTTTACTGTCTCAAGTCTCTTCTTCTTTTTTCTTGTCAAGTCTCTTCTTCTTTTTCTTGTCAAGTATCTTGTCTCTCAGTATTTTTGTTGTGTAGTCTTTCTTGTCTCTTCCTCGTTGAACCAAACCGAAGAACATTACCCCCTTCTACGTTAAACCAAACCGAAATAATAGTTAGTGGACATAAACCAAAACCAACTCCTGAACCAACATCAATCCATAGACCTAGATCAAATTTTAAACCCAAATAAAAATTAAACCAAATTTTAAATTTCAAACCCAAATAAAAATCAAACCAAAATCCAAAACTAAACTAAATAAAAAAAATCAAAATCCAAAACAAAACTAAATAAAAAAAACTAAATAAAAAAAACCAAAACATAACTAATTAAAAAAACTAATAAAAAAACCAAAACCAACCAAACCAACCAAGCAAATCAACCAAACCAAACCAAACCAAACCAAACCAAACCAAACAACCCCAACCCAACCGCGGGCCCCACTGCCAATTTTCGACAACACTGTTGGCCAAAATTGGCCTGTGGGGTCCACATTTGTTTTTTTTTGGTTTTTTTGCCTGCGTGTTCGGTCTGTTGTGTTTTCCGCCAACTGAGTTAACTCTGTCTTTATTTTTAATTTTAGTAAACTTGTTTCGTTTGCATTAATTTAATTTTGCTACAGTAATTTTTTTGTTAAAACAATACTAAAAGAATGTAGTACATTTATGTTTAAATAAATATTTAATTAATTAGAGGATGGTGATCAAAATTTTATCTTGAAGTCCAATATTTCAAAAAAAAGATAAATGTAGAATGGATTGGATTTGTATGA
Organism: Iris macrosiphon; assembly: GCA_036927795.1. Taxonomy (NCBI): domain Eukaryota; kingdom Viridiplantae; phylum Streptophyta; class Magnoliopsida; order Asparagales; family Iridaceae; genus Iris; species Iris macrosiphon. The sequence continues at coordinate 351,454,554 of JAYESA010000004.1, forward strand.
AAATAATAGAGAATGATAAAATAAACTTTGTTCCCAAAGATTGTGTGGTCCAAAATTAGTGTGAAAATAAATATAAATCTAGAATTGGGCTCTTAATTGAAACTTACTATTCTACAAAATGATTTCCTACATTCTGAATTTAAAATTTTTTAAGCCCAACCTATACCTCATATGAATGGGTTAGACCTAAGAATCTAGAAATTGAAACTTATGATGGATCTTACTATTCTACAAATTAAGCTCCTACATTCTGAATCTAGAATCTAGAAATTTGGATGGACCTTACTAATGATGCTCTTAGGAAAATATGAATAAAGAATATGTTTTTACTTATTTAGTTTTAGGGACTTGTATAATATTAGAAATTTGAGTCTTCCAAAAAAAGGGCTTAGGTCTCGTCATATTCGTAGACTTGGTTGATCGTCCAAAATGGAGACATAAACTTAAATTTTAAATATTATACGAGACCCTAAAAACTAAATAAAAATATGTGAGAGTTGTGTAACTTGGGTTATTTAGTTTTGCATTGTGTGAGTTATTTGACTTGTGCTATTTAGTTTTGTCATGATCAATCGAAGATAAAACTTGTGGTACTTTTGTTTGCTTCTATCATGATCTGAACAACAACACAACCCTCCTGACGACAGTTTTAATGGAGACGACTTCATAGTCATCATGTATGGTTAGATGTCTCTTGTTCCGATCGCATTTTTGAATGCTTGTAACTCAAGAATCCCCGAGAGACGTGAGTCCTTATTGAGCATATTCAAATTACTATCAAAATTTTCTTATATTAATAATAACAAAAAAAAATTAGAAATACAATATTTCATGCATTGACCATATGAAGATGAGCCACATGAAGTCAAACAAATCGCATCGATTTTTTTTCTCGCATCAACACAAAAAGATTAAAGTCAAGCAAATGGGATCACATAATAACTTGACAGACATGTTCACAAAGTCCTTATTGAAGTATACTTTCCATAAGATTGTTCATGGCATCGGATTACAGAGACTCATACATGTTCTCGTTAGTATTGCAAAGCTCATAGTTTGGGATAATAGCAACATCATGGAAAGTATCCATATGTAACACATTTGAACTTAATGTACTTATTATTCTAAATTTAGAGTTTTTTACTGAATTTTTTGTATCCTAAGAATATTTTAAGAAAGATTCATTATCGGGCTGGTCACAATTTTAGATTTTTTATGTCCTAAAAATGTATCGACATCGAACCACATTTTCGTTTGATTACGAATATAAGTTATCTTTCAGGTATTTTGAAAGTTTTACAGTGATTTTTTTTTCAATTTTTTGTATTATATATCAAATTATATATAGTTGTTTTCTTGAGGTAAAATGTCCATGTTATTTAAATAAACATAAATCATTGTTATATTTAAAAGGATTATTTAGTTTTAGTATATCCTATAATAATAGAAATTTGAGTTTATGTCTTTATATTGTCTAGAATAGGATTTCGGTCGCGTCCTAGCGATTGATTCAGTTGACCGTCCAAAATGGAGAGCTAAATATAAATTTTGAATATTATACGAGACCCTAAACTAAGCTAAAATATGTGAGGGTTATGTGACTTGGGTTATTTTGTTTTGCATGGAGGGGGGTTTGTGTGCTTACATTATTTAGTTTTGTCATAATCAAAATCGAGAATGAGACTTGTGACATTGTTGTCTTTTATCCTGATCTCATCAGTTGCACAACCCTTCTGACAATAATTTCGATAGGAACGACTTCATGGGCATAGTGTATCATCAGATATCTCTTATCCTGGTCGAATTATTGAATGCTTGTAACACAAAAGTCCTAGAAGATTGTGTGGCCGATGAAATCAAGATAGAAGAAAACAATAATGTCACAATTATCATTCTCGATTGGTTATAAAAAAAAATCTAAATAACCCAAGTCACACAATCCTCACTATGCAAAACTAAATAACCAAAACACACAATCCTGACATATTTTTGTTTAGTTTTAGAGACGAGACCCAAACTCTCTTTTGGACAATATGAAGATCTAAACATAAAATTTTAATATTATACGAGACCCTAAAACTAAATAATCTTATTTAAAATTATCAAATGCAAAGAAACAAGTAATAATTAATAATGGCTGCTTATCTCGAATTCAGTGTCAAGAAAAACAATCCTTGAGTATTGAGCTTTTATTTTTTAGTCCATTTTTGTTCACCACCAAAACTGTGGATATTCACCATTTTACTAAAGGGTTACCACGTGTCATTTTTATATAAAGTAAAACCACTTTGGGAGTTATTTAGTGAACATCCATATTAGTTTTGACTAGTGGTTTGATACATGACTACTTTTGAGTGGAAGAACCAACATACATCCTAGTTTTGGTAGTGAACAAAAATAAACTCTTTATTTTTTTTCCCTTGTTAATGTTATAATTTTCCAACTTAACAAAACTTATATCTGTGGGGGTCGTGAACTGTTGGTTACGATAGGGGGCTCCCGTGGGAATGAGCATGGTTCAAATATTCCTTGGAAACTTAGTTCCTAACCTGATAAAAAAGATATATTAAAAAAACATTATATTTTTTTTAAACTTGGATACTCTATCCGTAGAAAAAAATTCTAGACATGTAGCTTCATCCAGTCGACTAAATTTCAGTTCACGTAGGGGGAATGCATCTATGCATTCTCAATGGTAAAATGATTTAGCAACATATTTGTTCATTCAATTGCACTAGCGATATATATATTGTTGGTATTTTTGTCTTTGGACTAGTAAAGATAGTCCCACATTGACTACAACACCAAATGAGTATCTCAATATAATACTTTGCTTGTTTTGAGGTGTGCACATAGGACGTGGTGCGGCACATGGATGCCATGTGGGGGTGTTTTATTATGATGAAAAAGGATTAACTCATTCATGGAAGCTTTTAATCTTTTTGTCACGCTCTTAGAATTTATTCCATAGGAGTAAGCCCCAAAGGGGCTTAGCGACTCGGACTCGAGCTCTAGCTCAAGGGCGTAAAGTGGCACTTTGTGCTGATCGGGTGATGCGCACATGCACCTTGCGCACTGTACCACTGCATGTTGTGCGCTGGGCAGCTGCGTCGCTGCGCACATTATGATGCGCTGCTGCGATGCTCGGTGGTTATACAAAGATTGAGTATTTAAATCAGAATCCGATTTTTGTGGGATTCGATTTAAATTAGTCCCTATCTTTTATAACCGACGAGGTGGCCATGCTCCTCTATAAATACTATCTTTTAGCCCTGTTTGGATAAGACCAAACTGAAAAAAAGATAGAGGGAGGCTGCGAGGTTGCGTCATAGGAGTCAAGGGAGATCGCGAGTCAAGAAGAGATGACACGAGCATTCCAGAAGTTCTTCGAGAATCTACTGGTTCCTGGGAGCAGATCGTGTAGGGGTGAATCTTGCTTTGATCAACGTTGATCTTCATCACCCAAGAAAGCCATTATCCTTCTTCTTCCTCTTCTACTTCTCCTCTACTTGTAACTCGTTCTTGTAGAAGCATAAAAAATCTTACCATGCGCACCAATTTACAGTCAACAAATAAGCAAAAGACGCATAACAGTGGTAGACGCATAACACCCTCGGATACATGACGTCCCGAGAAGCATGCCACCCTTTGACGCATCGTCCCTACAGTCACATCAGAGTATTTATGACTCCAACAAAATAGACGGTCATCATGCCCATCTCGAATCCTGCACCAATAATTAGAATCTGGGCTGACGGTTTTGTCATAATTACTTTAGGCAGTAAACAACTGTTCAAATGCCACAAATGCAGAAGACGATAAAAATCCATGCGTCCATGAACCAGTGTGTTCCAGACTCTATGCGTTCCATGCTTCTCTGGCCCAATGCGTTCCAGACTCCAAGTGTTCCATGTATTTCTGGCCCAATGCATTCAAGACTCCATACGTCTCATGCGACTTTGGCTCCATGCGTCCCAGACTCCATGCGTCCCATGCAGCTTTGGCCCATACGTTCCAGACTCCATGAGGTCCATGCGTCTCTGGTCTCATGCATTCCAGACTCCATATATCCCATGTGGCTTTGGCCCATGCATTCCAGACTCCATGCGGTCCATGTATCTCTGGCCCCTTGCGTTCCAGACTCCATACGTCCCATGCGTTTTGGCTACACGTGTCCCAGATTCTACATCGACCAAATCTTGTTATTACAACTGGAGGATTCTTTCCAACCAAATAGCGCCACGTGTCCATTTGACCAGCACCTACAAAAGATGAGAGCCACCCAGATATTCAGCAAGAAAAAAATCTTAACAAATGTCCATGTAGCAATCTACCCATGGCTTATGGCAACAATTGCAACCGTATTCTGTTGAAGGAGACTTATGTGACCACCAAACAGAGGCATATGCATCACCTATAGCCCATCAACACGATGGCTATAAATATGAGCAATTTGAACGTTCTAAAGGTCGGCTTTTTATGCTTCAGAGAGAGACCGAAACAAAAGGCTGGCTGGCTATCTACGGATTCACACTAAAACCAAGGAGATAAGCTTCTGTTTCCGGATCGTCCAAGGATTAAAGAGAGTTGCTACACTCCTAACCCATCGTCACCCCCCAGATCAAAACAAATTTGTACTTAGTTTGTCTCTTAGGACTCCTCTCTGTACTCTCTAGTTTGTTAATCAAATCAAGTTCTCTTAGTTCTTTCTTTTGATTTAAATGGCAAATAGTTTTGTCTGCCTGCAACTGCGATTACAAGGAAGAACCAAGATTATTTTCTAATTTTTGCATTACTGTAAACTAGTTGTAATCAGGAATATTACATAAAGTGATTCGTTGGAATCGAGATATCGGAAGACAAACTTGTTTGCTGAAGCTTCTGAGTTTCGACTACAACATCAAGATCAACAGAGGGTAGACTGCAAAGTTGAGAGACCCGTCTCACTATTATAATATGATATACTATTATACTTGTTTTGATGGATTAAGATACTAGGGTTTGTCAGCCTCAGGACTGACGTTATAGCATGCTAGAGTCTACCCATATGTTATCTAGACAACCTTAGCACATTGCGGCTTACTTCGATATTCTGCAAGATTTATTTGGCTATGTCAGTCCTTGTATTTATCCAGTATTCTAGGATCAGGGCATGACAGTAGAGGAGTCATCGTTTGCCTGTATGTGGATGACATGTTGACCTTGGAGACTGATCTAGCACGTGTCACTGAGACAAAAAAAATTCTCTCATCTAAGTTCAGTATGAAGGACTTAGGGGAAGCTAACGTTATCCTGGGGATAAAGATCATCCTGACGGACATTGGAGTGGCGTTGTCACAGTCTCACTATATTGATAAGATGCTCACATACTATGGTTATCAAGATCTTCCAGGGATCGATACTCTGAACAGGTATGACAAGAAGCTGAAGCCAAATCCTAGGGAAAGTGTCAGGTAGCTGGAGTATTCAAGCGTCATCGGAATTTTGATGTATGCAACAAATGCCACAAGGCTTGACAAAGATTTTACAGTGGGGATGCTGAGTCGGTACATGAGCAACCCATGTATGGAGCACTGGAAGGCTGTGAAGAGATTAATGAGATATCTCAAGAAGACTCAGAATTATGCATTGCACTATAACGGGTATCTGACAGTAGTGGAAGGCTTCAGTGATGCAAGCTGATGTTCAGAAGTAGAGACAAAAAGGTCTACAGGAGGATATGTCTTCTCCATGGGTGGAACTGCTATATCGTGGAAGTCGAAAAAGCAGACAATGCTCTATCATTCCTCGATGGAATTTGAGTTCTATGCACTAGCGGGTGCAGCGGATGAAGTAGAGTGATTTCAGGAGCTCATGTATGATCTTCCAGTGGTTGGTGCACAGATTTTAATGGTACCAATATACTGCGATAACCAGGCGACTGTAGCGGTAGCATCAAATGACCTCTTCAATAGCAAGAAGAGGAATATACGACTACGACACAGGGAAGTGAATGATCTAATCAAGACTGGAGTCATTGCCATGATTGATGTTCAGAGTCAGAAGAATTTGGTCGATCCATTCACCAATGGTCTTAAGCACCAGCTGGTCGAGGACATAGCAATTAAAATGGGCTTGAAGATATTTTAATATTTTGTCTTTATAATTCTACCATAAAAGTTTTATGCAATTAGTTCAAAAAGAAATCTACTAGGCATCTAGCTTTTGGTTCAAAGAAGGATCATCGACTGAGAGAATATCAGGAACAGTGGATAGTCCTTTGAGACATTGAGGGATTATGGATCCAGAACCAATATTGTCTACTATTTGTTCTTTGTGTAGGGCAAAGTCCTGTGGGACTATAGCTTAGACACCTTAATGAGTTCTCGGGCATTTATAATATCTGGTGTACAATTTACAGGAAGCACGGTAGCACAACACTACAAAGGAGCGGAGTACTCTATGCTACAGTGGGGCGACGTCACAATGAGGTACCACAAGAGGAGGGTAAAGCCTCGGCTTCGCTAGCAATGTCACAACTGTCACTCCCCGTTCACGATATACGTATTTAGAACGTATTTTATTTTAACATGGTTCCATTTGCATAGAGACTAGATCCATTCTTTGGTTTAACCTTGTTCATGGTTTAATTTTTGGGTTGGTTCAAGTCATGAGAACCTTTGGTTCAACCCTCAACCCTACCATATATAACCCAATATTTCTCTCTCTCTCTCTTCACTTCTTCATTTCTCACCCTCTTTTTAGTTTTCTCTCCCCTTTCTATTGGCAAGTGCTTCTTGCATGAAAAATAGAGAAACCCTCCATATTATTATTCTATTATATTTTTTATGTGTTTCTTAGCACTTTTAGAACTTGGAGTTTCAGTTTTGATGAATGAATTAGTGCAGATCTATATTTCTAACTTAGAATTTTTATAGATTTTATAAGTTTTTCTTGGTTTTGATTTATTAAAATTGTGTATTAGAAAACCAGTTTTTTCTACATGATAGAGTTTTCAATTTAGAGCATTTTGGCGTTTGGTTCACTTGATTTGGACTTAAAATGAGGATTTTATGAACAAAATAATTTTTCAGTCTTTGAAATTTTTGTCATGGCCGAACGCGTTCATCTTGTTGGACGTATGACTGCTGATTTACACAAGTGTCCTTGAACACCTTGTATATTCACTCGCTGAACGAATAAAAAATTCACTAAGTCCAAGAGATAACCCATGTGGCACCGACACTCATACGTCCTGGAGAGCATGCGGCTACCTATTATTCTTGGATGCATGGCTCTGAACCGTTGGCACTTATTCCTTTGGTTTTGTCTTTTCTCTCTGACATACTTTATTGCTTTATCACATCATCGACACTTTGTTTATTGCCCGTCACTTAATGTTGAGCATACGGCCAAGTGGTTCATGCGGCCTGACTTCATATGCGGCCAGGATTTATATGCGGCCCTGACTTCATATGCGGCCTAGAGACCCATGCGGCCCTGCTTATTTGATTGAATATTTTTTTGATTCGTGTGACCCAATGTATAATTGGTAATTAGACTCGAATATTGTATCTGTGTTGATACCACTATTGCTTGATTATTATTTATGATTTAATGTGCACCAAGGTACGACACATCGTGTCATGTGTTAAATAGTTATATTTGGGTTGTGCATCGAGAATACCTTTAAATTCCTGAATACGTGATATTATAAATATATATTATTTCTCCAGCACAGACATAATAAGCGAGTCAACTACCAAAGCGTGACTAGGATATTGATTGTCTGAATGTTGCATACATGCTCGGGTGAATCCAGATTTGACTTCCATGGATTCGTATCTTGCATACCCGTACTTTGTATGATATCTTAAAAGAAATTCTCATGTGACCACGCCTTGAGATTTCAACAACAACATAGGGCTAATTGGGTAACTGAAAGTGATAGTAACATTGGAGGGAACGATATCCCAAGATCATGCCAACGAACCTTCCCATAGAAATTTATTCTAAGTGCGATGTGGGCTGGCCACTACATATACTATATATAATCTGCCTTAGTGGAGTATAGTATCTGACTATTATTATGCCGAGCCACTATTTTACTATAGGAACACTGGAACCACTACTACCGTATTTTTAGCGCAGTGGCCCTACGGGGGACCGATGCATCCTGCAAGTGCCTATTTTATTTATTTGGTTCGGTTAGTCATGTTCGGCACCGGCGTGATCTGAGGATACTTATTATGCATTATTTCTGAGATAACCTCAGACTCCACAAAAATAGTAATCCGTACAAATGATTGGCCGATATAAGAAATAGACTTAGTTGTGATTGTATTATTCGGTTAGTAGACTAGGGAAATAGACTATCATAGTGTGGTGGTTCAACCATTGTCCTTGTTTGGTTGTAGGGTTGGGCCTTTGCGCTAGGATATACCATGGACCTAAGTTACGACAATGAACCTATGTATTATTATATATTTTTTCTTGGGTTTTTGTTTCTCCATTTCGTTCTTCGTTTGTGGTACTTGCTATTTGGGGTCTAACCCTACTGGTTTTGCATGGCCAGGTTTCGAGCCAACACCCGAGGATCCAGTGTATCTTCTCGCTACTCATGGCGCGTACCCGGAATATGGTCGCAGGGGATAGCGAGTGGGTTTTCTTCTTCCCTGCTCATTAATGAAAATCTACTTCTTTTGGCGTTTAGCCACCGGCACCTGTTAGCCGGCTCGTCTGGATATTATTTTTCTTACATGATTGTATTAAATCAGACTGTATCATTTACTTTTATTATTCTTTCAGATTCTTATTTTGCACAGCTGGTCTCTAGAATATTTTGAGAAAGCATTTGGGATGCCTTATTGCTTTATCATATATGCTCTATGCTTACTGTTTTTTGTTTGAATGATTGAGAGATATAAGTTATTGACCCTAGGAGACTTGATTGTAGCATGTACCCCCTTGTCTTATGCAGCCGTGATCGTCGTACGATGTATAGTTCCTTATTTGGGGTAGCTGACCATGTTTGTCTCTGTATTTTGGTACTAGGGCGTGACAAGGTTTTAGTGGTGGCCCATGCAGGTCTGTTCTTCAGACTTGTGGTGTTTCATGGTCATATGAGTCTCAATCAAACATGATCCTTCCTGAAATCCTAAATTCGTCATTTTCGATACTCAGCTTAAATTCTTCTAGATTGGTTGCTTCCATGTTCTTTCTCGTCCTGTACTTGATATTTCTTGTGCTCTTCTTTAGGATTTCTTTTTCACCCGATGTTGCAGCAACAAGAGAGCCAGAGTTCTCGGTGGAACGAGATCCCGTGGAACCTCAGCCAAGGGTCCGAGTTGAACCCACGATGAATGGGACAGAGCAGCAGGCTCTATGTGTTCTTGTACCTCCCGCAGTATTGGTAATACTGGATAGCCCCACTTTGATAGAGATTATCCATGGATTATTATCTTTCCAATAACACCAGATGGTGGTACAACAACAACAACAGCAACATCAACAACAACAACTTCAGCAGCAGGAGCAGAATATCCTGTTGAACCAAGGGTTACAAACGGCCCTAGAGCAAGGCGGGAGAACATAGTCTAGGGCATCTGTTAGATTTTGTAGGCTGAACCTAAGATATTTCGATGGCACAAAGGTAGCAATCACGACAGATGATTGGCTCCAGGATATTGAGACCATTTTGACAACAGCTAAAGTTTCGACCGAGGAACAGGTTGACCTGGTTCGCCTACAACTCCAAGATCTGGCAAGTGATTGGTGGGCCACGATGGAGGTAGGATTGAGGATTCCTATTTTATGGGATAATTTAAGGACCCGGTTCAGGGATAACTACATCAGGATTGTGGCTCAGAGTGAGTTGTAACAAAGGTTCATTAACCTCAAGCAAGCTAGAAGGACAGTAGACGGCTTTGCAGCAAATTTTTGCTGACTAAGCAGATTTGCTCCGACCATGGTGGCAACAGAGTTAGAGAGAGCAATGGGTTCCAGAAGGGACTTCACTTGAAGATCTTGAACATGGTAGAGGTGCACGACTACCAGACCTTTGAGGCGGTATTGATAGCGGCTAAAAGAGTTAAGCTTACTTCTCAGAGGATGGCATCATGAAGAGTGGATCGGAAGAGGTCTCATGGACAGAACAATGAGGGGGGACTAGTATCGCGAACGTCAGCACCATCCCCTGGCATTCACATCTATGACGTAATACAGAGGAGGACGTAATACAGAGGAGGCCAGTGACCTCGACAGTGATGGCACCAACTTGACAGCTGTAGCAGTATAGCCTTTAGCTCAGCGTCTATTGCCAAAGCAGGCCCAACTTTATAGCCAGCAACAGTAGAATCAGCAGGGATCGCAACCACAACATTAAGGAAGACAAAGACATGGAGCTCCACAAGGCCAAGGGCAGGAGTTTACCTTGTCTTTGGAGGAAGCAATGGGGTCAGACGACGTAGTGGCGGGTAATATTTCCATTACAACCTTTCCTGCCAAAGTTTTAATTGATTCTGGAGCTTCGCACTCATTTATATCTGTATAATATGCAACACGTATTGGATTAAAGTTTGAGGCATTGTCAGCGAGGCTGAAATAACTTACTGGCAATGGGATCGTAGAAGTTAGTAGAGTGTGCCTAGTATGTCCATTCGTAGTATGCGGATATTTATTACCTGCATAGTTGATCGAGTTTCCTATGGGTAACTTTGACGTTATCTTAGGCATGTACTGGTTGAGAGACAGTCATACAACGATAGATTGTTGTAAGGGTAGAGAATTATTTAGAATTCTCGGTCTAGAAGAGTTTGTCCTTAGCAGAATAGCAAGAGACCAGCATAAGGGAGGAGTCGTAACAGTAGCAAAGGAAGAAGACCCGTTGTCCAAGATAGTTGAAGAGTTCATGGACGTCTTTTCTAATGATCTTCCCGAATTATCCCCAATTAGAGCAGTAGAGTTCTTTATAGAGTTGATGCCAGGATCATAACCAGTATCCCAAAAGTTATATCCAATGTCACCATCAGAGCTTGATCAGTTATATTGATACGTGAAAGAACTGAAGGAAAAAAAGTTTATTCGGACCAGTGGATCCCTGTGGAGAGTACCAGCGGTATTGGTGAAGAAGAAGGATGGATCAACGCGGTTGTGTATGGATTACAGGCGGCTTAATGCAGTGACCGTGAAGAACAAGTACCCATTACGAAGGATTGATGATTTGTTTGACCAATTAAGTGGAGCAAGAGTCTTCTCAAAGATAGATTTACGATCAGGATATCTTCAGGTGCGAGTCCGGGAGCAGGATATACCAAAGACATTATTTAGGTCACGATATGGGCATTACGAATTCTTAGTTATGTCATTTGTACTGACTAATGCTCTAACGGTATTCATGGATTTGATGAACCATATTTTTATGCCTTACTTAGACCAATTTATGGTAGTATTCATCGATGACATCTTGGTGTATTCTTGTAATGAGGAGGAGCAAGAAGAATATCTCAGGATAGTGCTATAAAATTTGAAGGAGCATCAGTTATATACAAATCTTAGTAAATGTGAGTTTTGGCTGGATCGCATATCCTTTCTTAGGCACATTATTTTTGTAGCAGGAGTGTCAGTTGAACCCAAGAAGGTAGATGCAGTAGAGAACTGGCCAGTTACGAAGACAGTAGCAGAAGAGCGATTTCTTGGGCTTGGTAGGATACTACAGGAGATTTGTGTCAGATTTTGCTAAGTTTTTGACACCATTAACTCGGTTGACGCACAAGAAATTTAAATTTGTGTGGTCAGCGGAATGTCTGATAGCCTTTGAAGAGTTAAAGAAAAATTAATTTCTGCACCAATCCTTACTCTTCCAGCAGGCTCCGAAGGATTCACAGTGTACTGTGATGCATCTGGAAAAGGACTTGGATGTATTTTGATGCAATAAGGGAGAGTGATAAAATTTGCTTCTCGACAGCTCAGAGATTACGAGAAGAACTATCCAACTCATGATTTGGAGCTAGCAGCAGTAGTGTTTGCACTTAAGCTATAGAGGCACTACTTATATGGCGATCGAGTAAAAATATTTACGGATCATAAGAGTTTGAAGTATTTATTCACGCAGAAGAACCTAAACATGAGGCAGAGAAGGTGGCTAGAGTTGTTGAAAGATTATGACGTAGAACTTCAGTACCATCCAGGAAAATCTAATCTAGTATCTGATGCACTTAGCAGAAGAGGTGGAGAATTTATGTTGACTACTCAGAAGTACATTATAGAAGACTTACAAGAGAAGGTATCGAAATAGTACTTCCATATAGTACATGAGTTCAGGCTAGCCTACAGATTCAGTCAACTTTGGTAGATAGAATAAAGCTAGCTCAGGCAGAGTACCCAAAGATTCAAAAGCTACGAGAAGAATGTGAGTCAGGCCAACGAAAGGAGTTGACAATACATGCGGATGGAACGCTAAGGTTTAAAAATTGTCTATGTGTACCAAGCGAGGATATTCGGCAAGAGGTTATGACTGAAGCACACAGTTTTCAGTATTCTATTTATCCAGGAGGCACGAAGATGTACCAAGATATCAAGAAACACTTTTGGTGGAATAAAATGAAGAGAGAAATAGCATGCTTTGTATCGCGATCTCTGATATATCAGCAAATAAAGACAGAACAACAAAGACCAGTAGGATTATTGCAGCCGCTTCCTATTCCACAGTGGAAGTGGGAACACATCACGTTGGAATTTTTGATTGGTTTACCTAGATCACTAACTGGTCGAGATGCAGTTTGGGTTATAGTGGATCGTCTCACAAAATTAGCTCACGTTCTTCCTTTTTGAGTAGGACATCCTACAGAACAAATTGGCTTAAATGTATATGCGACAGATAGTGAGACAACATGGTGTCCCAGTAAGTATCGTGTCAGATCGAGACACTCGATTTACTTCACATTTTTTGAAAAGTTTACATCAGAGTTTGTGCACCAAGTTAAGATTCAGCATAGCTTACTACCCCCAGACAGATGGACAATCAGAGAGAGCCATCCAGACCTTGGAGGATATGCTACGAGCCTGTACCTTAGACCTTGGTGGATCTTGGGAGAATCATCTTCACTTGGTAGAATTCTCGTATAACAATAGTTATCAGGCTAGTATTCAGATGGCACCTTTTGAAGCACTGTACTGTAGGAAGTGTAGGTCACCGTTGGTTTATGATGACATTGGTGAGCGGAAGATGTTAGGCCCTGAAATGATCACGCAGACAGTAGAGTTTGTCAAGCATAGTAGAGAGCGACTTCGGGTTGCACAAGATAGGCATCTTCATTGGGAAGATCCGTATCGTAGACATTTAGAGTTTTGTGTCATCGACCACATATTTTTGTGGATTTTGCCTACCCGAGGAGTCATTAGATTCGGGGTTCACGAAAAGTTTAGTCCGCGATACGTTGGTCCGTTCGACATCCTCGAGCGGGTAGGCGATATTGTTTATTGTCTTGCCCTTCTGCCTTCTTTACGTGGGATACACGGTATATTTTATGTGTCTCAGTTGCGTATATATGTTCCGAATCTGAGTCATATCCTCGATCACTCTGAATTAGTCATTGGTACCGACTTATCTTACGAGGAGCAACCCGTATCCATATTGGACCAAAGAGAGAAGGTACTCAAGAACCGGACTATTTTTCTTGTCCGAGTTGCCCGGGGACATCATACTCTTGGAGAATCGATATGAAAGTGCGAGGACGATATTCGATCTTGGTACCCGCATCTATTCGATTCAGAATATATATTCTATCTTATGCCTTTGTATCAAGTTTTTGTGATCACCTATATATTGTGATGATATTGCTTGCATGTGTAGTTGCTAGTAGATTTGTATCGTGCTTGTCATGACTTCTCTAGCTATTGCTTGAATTCAAATTTCGAGGACAAAAATTTTCTAAGGTGGATAGAGATGTCACTCCCCGTTCCCGATATAAGTATTTGGAACATATTTTATTTTAGCATGGTTACATGTGCATAGAGACTAGACTCATTCTTTGGTTTAACCTTGTTCATGGTTTATTTTGTAGGTTGGTTCAAGTCATGAGAACCTTTGGTTCAACCCTCAAACCTACCATATATAACCCAATATTTCTCTCTCTCTCTTCACTTCTTCATTTCTCACCCTCTCTTTAGTTTTCTCTTCCCCTTTCCATAGGCAAATACACCTTGCATGAGAAATGGAGAAACCCTCCATATTATTGTTCCATTATGTTTGTTATGTGTTTCTTAGAACTTTTAGAACTTGGAGTTTCAGTTTTGATGGATGGATTAGTATAGATCTATATTTCTAACTTAGAGTTTTTTTAGATTTTATGAGTTTTTTGGTTTTGATCTATTAAAATTGTGTATTTGAAAACCAATTTTTTCTACATGATTGATCTTTCAATTTAGAGCATTTTGGCGTTTGGTTCACTCGATTTGGACTTAAAATGGAGATATTATGAACAAAATAAATTTTTAGTCTTTGGAGTTTCCGTCATGGCTGAACTTGCTGTTGGAGAAGACGAAGTTCGCATGCGGCCAGTGAGCTATGCGGATGAGAGTGCCATGCGGCCTGAGAGGGTTATGCGGACTGAACTCTTGCCGCACACTGAGAACATGCGTTCATCTTGTTGGACGCATGACTGCTGATTTACACAAGTGTCCTAGAACACCTTGTACTTTCCCTCGCTGAACGAATGAGAAATTTGCTAGGTCCAAGAGACAACCAATGCGGCACCGATACTCATGCGGCCTAGAAAGCATGCGGGAGCATGCAGCCACCTATTTTCCTTGGACGCATGGCCTTGAACCATTGGCACTTATTCTTTGGTTTTGTCTTTTCTCTTTGACATACTTTATTGCTTTGTCACATCAGTCACATCAGTCACTTTATGTTACTTCACTGACACTTCATTTATTGTCCTTCACTTTATTAGTTGTCCCAAGGAGTAGACCTTAACCCTTAGCATGCTGCCAAGTGGTTCATGCGGCCTGAATTCATATGCGACTAGGATTCATATGCGGCCTGACTTTAAATGCAGCCAGGAATTGTCGTGCGTCCTGACCTCATATACGACCTTGACTTCCTATGCGGCCTAAAGACCCATGCGACCTTGCTTGTTTGATTGAATATTTTCTTGATTCCTGTGACCCAATGTGTAATTGGTAATTGGACTCGAATACGGTATCCGTGCTGATACCACTATTGCCTGATTATTGTTCATGATTTAATTTATGCCAAGGTGCGACACATCATGTCACGTGTTAAGTGATTATATTTGGGTTGTGCATCGAGAATGCCTCCAAATTCCTGTACGCATAATATTATAAATATAAATTATTTCCCCAGCACGAGCATCATAAGCAAGTCAACTACCAAAGCGTGGCTAGGATATTGATTGTCCGAATATTGTATACACGCTCGGATGAATCCAGATTTAACTTCCATGGATTTGTATCTAGCGTGCCCGTACTTTGTACAACATATTAAGAAAAATTCCCATATGACCACACCTTGAGATTTGAAAAATAATATTGGGATAATTAGATAATTAAAAGTGGTAGTAACATTGGAGGGAACGGTATCCCGAGATTATGCCAACGAACCTTCCTACAGAGATTCATTCTAAGTGCGTTGTGGGATGGCCACTACATATACTGTATATCATCTGCCTTAGTGGAGTGCAGTATCTGACTATTATTAAGCCGAGCTACTATTTTACTATAGGAACACTGGTACCGCTAATACCGTATTTTTAGCGCAGTGGCCCTACGAGGGACTGGTGCATCCTGCAAGTGCCTGTTTTATTTATTTGGTTCGATTAGCTCTTATTTGGCACTGGCGTGATATGATGATACTTATTATGCATTATTTCTGAGATAACCTTAGACTCCACAAAAATAGCTAGATGTACAAATGATTGACCGATATAAGAAATGGACTTGGTTGTTATTGTATTATTCATATAGTAGCTTAGGAAAATGGACTATCATAGTGTGATGGTTCAACTCTTGTCCTTGTTTGGTTGTAGGGTTGGGCATTCGCATTAGGATATTCCATGGACATAAGTTACGACACTGAACCTATGTATTATTATATATATTTTCCTTGGATTTTTGTTTCTCAATTTTGTGCTTCAATTGTGGTACTTGTTATTTGGGGTCTAATCCCACTGATTTTGTATGGCCATATTTTGAGCCAGCACCCAAGGATCCAGCGTATCTTTTGCCTACTCATGACGCGTACCAGGAATATGGTCGCAGGGGATAGCGAGTGTATTTTTTTCTTCCCTGCTCATCAATGAACATCTACTTCTTTTGGCGTTTAGCCACCGGCACCTGTTAGCCGGCTCGTCTGGATATTTGTTTCCTTACATGATTGTATTAAATCAGACTGTAGTTGATCACTGTCATATAATTTTTTTACTCTTTCATCTTCTTATTTTGCACAGCTGGTCTCTAGAACATTTTGAAAAAGCGTTTGGGACGCCTTATTGCTTTATCATATATGTTGTATGCTTACTGATTCTTGTTTAAATGATTGAGACATAGAAGTTCTTGACCCTAGGAGACTTGATTGTAGCATGCACCCCCTTGTCTTATACATCCGTGATCTTCGTACGACGTATAGTACCTTGTACGGGATAGCTGGCCATATCGGTAATCCTTATTTCGGTACTGGGGTGTGACAATAGCAGCGTATAACTGTATATAGGCATGCGGCCTAATATTGTAGAATGAAGAGTGGTAGGCAGCACTACAAAGAGGCCGGTGACCTCATGTTATAGTGGTGTGACACCACCAAGAGGTAAAGTCTCGGCTTAGCGAGCCATGTCACAGCGGCGTAACACCACAAAAAAATGCATGGCTTCATGCTGGGTAGTTTAACACTACAAAGAGGCAAGGACCTCATGCAACAGTGGATGACACCATGATGAGGTAGGACCTCGGCTTCGAGCCATGTCATAGCGGAGTAGCACCGCGAAGAAGCGCAAGGCTTCATGCCAAGGACTCTTTAAAAGAACTCACCTAGAAATATGTAAAGAGAAATAGGCCATCTCTTGAGGGTAAACTTGTAGACGCCCAAGATACATACACTGAAACCAGGCGTGCACAGGACCTTTAATGTGCAACCGAATGCACATCTGATGTCATTGTGTGAGTGAAAAAAATTACAGCTATGTGCAGAATTCAAGGCTTAGTCCATTCTTATATCGTACTGTTATTTGATCCATACGGAAAGATTCAAGTCGAAGCGACATCTATCCTAATGCACGATGGACAGTCACTGTGAGGAACGCTCAACCCATATATTGAGATATGTGGGAGATTGTTGGTATTTTTGTCTTTGGACTAGTAAAGGCAGTCCCACATTGGCTACAACACCAAATGGGTATCCCAATATAATGGTTTGCTTGTGTTGAGGTGTGCACATGGGGTGTGGTGGGACACATGGGTGCCATGTGGGGGTGTTTTATTAGGATGAAAAATGATTAACTCTTTTATGGACGCTTTTAAGCTTTTTGTTATGCTCTTGGAATTTATTCCAAATGAGATAAACCCCAAAGGGGTTTAGCGATTCGGATTCGGGCTCAAGGGCGCAAACTGACGCTTTGTTGGCGCACTTTGCACTTAGCACGTCGGAGCAATGGTGATCTTCATCATCCCAGCAAGCCATTATCCTTCTTTTTCCTCTTATAGTTCTCCTCTAGTTGTAACTCGTTCTATTCGTCTTTAACTTTGATTGCAAAGAAGAACGGGGATTATTTTCTGATTTTTGCGTTCTTGTAAACAAGTTGTAATTAGGAATATTACATACAGTGATTCGTTGGAATCGAGATATCGGAAGGCAAACTTGTTTGTTGAAGCTTCTGAGTTTCGACTACAACATCAGGATCAACAGAGGGTAGACTGTAACGTTTATCGTAAGCTCTGTTGGTCTTGTTCATTCATCTTTTGATTAAGTCCCGAGACTAACATATATTTGTGATAGTACAACTAATAACTATATTTATACCTTCTTTGAAAAAAAAACAAATAACTATATTTATGCTAAAATAAATAAATATATTAAGAACTCATGAGTTCCTTAGGATTTTTGTAGTAAAAAGTATTGCTCCTATAATAATGATCAAAATGCTAAACATAAATAAATACACCAAATACCAACGATGGTTTTTTGTCCACAAAGATCCATAATTATGACGTGTAAAAATTTATAACTAAATTTAACACTATTACTAAAATTTATAATATTATCTAATTTGATGTGGCCTAGTACTGATTAACTTGGGAGAAATTATTCAGACTCACCGTATGTCTTGATTCTCTTTCGCTTAATGGCATGGAGATGAGTGCATGTAGTGACAGTCTGAATAGTCAATTATCAAGTGGAGAAGATTAAGAAGCACGATGAGCCCGATTCAATTAATAATTTCTCTTAACTTGGATGATTCGGTGTAACTTGAATTTGACTTGTAAATAATGCTAAAATGAATTAAAAAAAACATAAAACGTTAATTTTGATAATTTGATGGTTAATTTCAATTATAATTCAACATATTTAATTATATGATATTATTTAGTAAAAACTAAAAGTTGACGATCAAATTTAAATTTGTATTTACCTCCCTCCACCACACCCCACAAAGTCATAATGCTATATCCACTACCCCCAATTTTTTTTATAATTAGCACTACCCCCATTCCTTTATAATACAAAAAAGTTACTGTAGCGAAATAAATTTATATTAAATTCATGCAAACGAAACAAGTTTAAAAATTTTTGAAAAAAGGCACAGTCCATCAATAGTGTTGGCGGAAAACACAACTGCTGTACACGTACGCAGCAAAAAAATAAAAAAAATTTAATGTGGGGCCCACGGCCAATTTTCGCCAACTGTGTTGGCTGAAATTGGCCGTGGGGCCCACTGGTTTTGTTTGGTTTGGTTTGATTGGTTTGATTGGTTTGTTTGGTTGGTTTATTTTAATTAGTTATATTTTTGTTTTATTTATTTTGTTTTGTTTTTTAATTAGATTTAAGAAAATTTATTTTAACGAAATAAAATTAAAATAAATTAATTGGAAAAAAATATTTAGAAATATTTTTTTCGAAAATTTGTTCCAAAGCATCAAAATTTGTATAAATTCCATCTAAAGCATAAAAGCTTAAAAAATTACGAAAAAATATCAATATCAATTGGACGTTTATATTTACAAATATTATATTTTTATCGGTTAAAAAAAACTAACTAAATAAAAAAAATTATGCTGAAATTGGACGTTTATATCTAAAGCATAAAAAATGTTTATATCTAAAGCATAAAAAAACTAATTGGACGTTTATATCTAAAGCATAAAAAAAAACTAAATAAAAAATGTTGGCTGAAATTGTTGGCTAAAAAAATAAATAAATAAACTAAATCCAAAACAAAACAAAATAATCAAAGAAAACCAACCAAAGCAAACCAAAACAAAACAAACCAACCCAAACCACCCAACCGAACCCGTGGGCTGGGTGGTTTGGGTTGGTTTGTTTTGGTTGATTTGGTTGGTTTAGTTTGATTATTTATTTTGTTTTATTAGTTTTTTTCATAGTAGACATAAAATAATTAATTTAAATTTTTCTAATTTTTTTGGAGGTCGAAACATCGTTTTAAATCCGTGGGCCCCCACACCCAATATAAATTAATTTTACTACAGTAAATTTTAAATATTCGAAAAAAAGACCGAAAGTAAAATTTGGAGGTCGAAACATATTTTTTTGCGATTCTGAAAATTTTCGAAGTCTGTAAAATGGTAGAACCATTTATCCCGTAGTACTTTTCGATACGGTCATTTTGGCACAAACTGGAGCTTGTTTCGATCTCTCAGTCAAAAGTTATGATACTTTAAAGTTTTAATTTTTATATTTTTTTCTGTAACATGTGCATCTTGTTTCGGATAATTTTTTTTCTACACGATTTGTGTAACTCTCGTCGAAAACATACAAATCGACTTATTATTTAACGAAAAATAATTTCAAAATAAGTAGTTATGGCCGCTTGAAGTCTGCTCGACGGCAGACGTAATATTCTTACGGCATATTTTTATTATTATTATTATTTTAACGTCTGTTAACGATGAAAAAATTAACGATAAAAATATAGTATTTATAAATATAAACGTCCAATTGATATTGATATTTTTTCGTAATTTTTTAAACTTTTATGCTTTAGATGGAATTTATACAAATTTTGATGCTTTGGAAACAAATTTTCGAAAAAAAATATTTCTAAATATTTCTTTCCAATTAATTTATTTTAATTTTATTTCGTTAAAATAAATTTTCTTAAATCTAATTACAAAACAAAACTAAATAAATAAAATAAAAATATAACTAATTAAAATAAATCAACCAAACAAACCAATCAAACCAAACTAAGCAAACAAACCAAACCAAACAAAACCAATAAAATAAACCGTGGCCCCCACGGCCAATTTTCGCCAACTGTGTTGGCTGAAATTGGCCTTCCACCAATTTCAGTGAACTGTGTGTTGGCATAAATTGGCCGTGGGGCCCACATCAATTTTTTTTTTCTGCGTACGTGTACAGCAAATTTTGCAAATTTGTTTCGTTTGCATGAATTTAATATAAATTTATTTCGCTACAGTAAATTTTTTATTTATAATATGATAATTGTACTTAGTGTTACCTCCCCCCTCCCTCCTAACCCCAAAAAAAAAAAAATCTAGTTTTAAAAAATTGGAAGGAGTAGTGCTAATTTTAAAATTTTTGGGAAGCAGTGGAATAGCATTATGAATTGGGGAGTGGAGAAGATAAATACAAATAACTCAATAAAAATATTATTGAGGTTCTTTATGTATGTTGATCCAAACTAAGTCATATCATTTTTCGTTAAGTTTTTGGTTAATTTGGTTATCCTAAAATGTGAGACATATTACAGTATTTGAGTAAATTTTTTATCAATTAAATCGATATAACCAAATACAATCAATGTTCTTAAGAAGTGTGGTCGTAGTCATCTCATCTCACCTCCAGAATTATTGTAGGAAACCAAGATAGAAGCGTAGAAAGAAGAAAAGAAGAAAAATCAAAGCAAAGAAAACTAAAATAATTTAGAATAATAATTTATTAATCCTAATTGTTTAAGATAATAAACTGTAATTTGTGAAAAGTTAAAGACGTTTAGTTGGAAATTAACCTTGGACAAGGAAAACCAAAATAGTGTATAAATTATAGTTGGTCTCTAGCCAATTTGATGTTTAGATGGTTCAATATTAAAAAAAAAAAAAAATTCTCTGTCCCTCTCAAAATATATTTCGTCAAACACTGTAGTTTATATTGTTTGACATTTTGCAGATCGGTCTACGAGGCTTTTTCTTTTTACGTTCAATGATGGCGATATGTAAATTCTTCTTCTCCTTCTTTTTCTTTTACAGGACAAGTCTTTTTGTCTTTAGTGCACTCCTCGAAATTTTCCAAACCTGGGTGGGACCGGATTCGGGAGTGCGTTTGGGATCTAAAGTCAGACTTTCCGCATTGGCACGTGATACTTGTTGGAAAATATCAAACTTTACTGGCTCTCGTTGACAAATTTAAGACTTCACTGGTCCAATTTGTGCGTGAACCAGAAGTATTAATTATTGATTTCATATATATATTTTTTCTTTAATACTAGTAAATTAAAATAAAATTTCTTCTTCTGATATTAATATAAAAATTAGTTAAATATTTAAATATATTTAAATTAAAATTTATTATGTATATTTTTATATTTTAATTAAAATTTATTATATATTTGATTATATTTTAATTATAATTCGGTTTTTTTCATATAAAGCAATATATTTATATAAATTTATAAAAAAAAGGGAAAAGTTTGAAGAAATTGTAGGGAGGAGGAGGACCCGCCAACTGAGTTGGCGGGGTGCAGTCGTCGAGAGGAACTCGCCAACTGAGTTGGCGGGGTGCAGTCCTCGAGAGGCCGCTCGCCAACTCAGTTGGCGAGTGATGCTGAGTTGGATTCTCTGCCCGCCAACTCAGTTGGCGAGTGATGGTTTAGGGTGGGGGCAGTGGCCGTTGCACTCTGCTCGGCAACTCAGTTGGCGAGTAAGGATCCGTTCACACTCTTAGAAGTCATTATAGCCGTTGCACAACGACAATTACATTCAACACTCTCACTCTATATATTTTCTATCTCAACCAATCATCTCACACTCACTCTATTTCCTCTCTTCCCTCTAGCAAAGTCTCCAACACTCTCTATGTCTCTCTGCCGCTAGCAAAGCTTCAGGCAAAGTTTTGCCTGCAGCTAAAGTTCATTTGAGTTTCCTGTAGCAAAAGTTCTCAACCGTCATGGATCGTAGCGTAAGAATTGTATGCTCGTACGACGGTAAAGTAAATGGGTTAAATTACGGAGGATAAAGTATAGTTTTTTCAACTTATCCGAATATTAGTTTTGAAAATATACGTAATCATATTATTGAACGTTGTTATATTCATTATGATTTTATTCTGAAGTCTATTTTTTGTTCTAATTATTTTTTGATAGATAGTGAAGATGCATGGAATTATATTCTTGAGATTAATTCACAATCACGGTATATAAAAATATATGTTATTAAAGTAGTAGCAACCTTAGATAGTAGAAATAATGAATATTTTTCTGAATATCAGCATGTTAGTTCGGGTGCTAGTTCTTCTCAACAAATTGTTTCATTTATCCAAGAAGGTCATTCATCAGATGAATCTAACCATGATGATGATAGTGACAACGACGATGGAAATAGTGATAATTTAGTTGAAAATGTAGATTATACGGTAGATGATGATGTTGTAAAAGCTATCACTGATGAAGTATTTAAGGGACAATCATTTCCTAGTTGTTCTCACTTTAGAAGCTTTATAAGTAATTTAGCAATTAAATATAATTTTAGTTGTTCAGCTAGTGTTATGAATAATGCTCGTGGAATTATATATAGTTGTGATCAACCGAATTATAATTGGAGAGTATATGTCAAATCTATTGGAAATAGCGATATAGTTAAAGTTAGTACATTAGAAAATCATCATTCTTGTTTAGGAAGACTTAGTACAGGACGTCATCGACTAGCTACCGCTGCATGGATTAAGACCATGATAATTGACATTATTAGAGATAACCAGTCATACAGTCCATCACAAATTGTTAAAGATATATATAGGGAGCACCGTATACAAGTTAGTTATTCCAAAGCCTGGAGGGCCGGAGAGACAGCATTAGCTAAAATTAATGGTAGTTATGATGAGGCATACGCTAGTCTTGAGGAGTATTGTTATAGAATTATGGAGACAAATCCAGGTAGTACATGTTTTATTAAAACTTTCGAAAACAATAGCTTTCAACGAATTTTTATTTGTTTTAAGTCATGTATTGATGGATTTTTAAGGGGATATTTACCAATTATTAGTACTGATGCTACATTTCTTTCGTCTAAATATCAAGGTATCTTATTTATTGCTTGTGCTCACGATCCTAACTATCAATTATATCCTATAGCTTATGCTGTTGCTGAAGGTGAGAATAGTGATTCTTGGTCTTGGTTTTTAAATTCTCTTAAAATATCTTTTGAAAGTTATTTTAATGATTGGAGTGCAATTTCATTTATATCTGACAAGCAAAAGGGATTAATAAATGCTGTTCGTGCTATTTTTTCTACATCTCCTCATTTTTTTGTATTCAATATTTTAAATAAAACATGAAAAACGTTATCAAAGAACCAGTATTTCAATATTTGTTAGACTCGCTTGCTAGATCATATAATAAAACGGATGCAGAGAGTGTGTTTGATATAATTAAAGCCGAGAACATAATTTTGTACGATTGGCATATTGGTGTAAACGATGAAAGTCGTCGATTTGAACATTGGATAACAGCGTATGCTACTTGTCCTAGATTAGATATTAACACTTCTAATCTTTCTGAATGTTTCAATAGCTGGATTAAGAAATTATGAGATAAGCCAATAACAATACTTCTCGATGGTATTAGAGCCAAGATTATTATACTTCATGACAATCGTAGAAAGAATGCTGAAAATATAGACACAGATTATTGTCCGAAGATGTTAAAGAACATGGCTTCTATTATCAAAGAGAAGAATCACCTAGAAATATTAGCTATTGATAGTTATAAGTTTGAAATAATAGACCGTGCAACAAGTAGAACCTATATTGTTAATATAACTGACAGATCTTGTACATGTTTTAGATGGTACCATACTTATATACCATGTATACATGCATATTTTGTTTGTAGATATTGCAATATTAGTATTAATAATTTTTATCCTGCAGTATTTTCGACGGAGACCTTGAAAAGTGTATACGCACAAAAAATGGAGCCAATTCCAATTTTCTACAAGATCCAAGCTCCTTTGGTTAGAGGACAAATTGGGATACCAGATGTAAGACGCAAAGCCGGAAGACCAAAGAAGAACCACATCAAATCCCGAGATTCATCGACGAGAGATCTACGTTGCAGTAATTGTGGTGCTTTGGGACACAACCGAAGAAGATGTACTAGTCAACCGAGAGAGTAAAATAGAATTGTTCAATACAAACTTAAAAATATTGTAACAGTGAGTCTGATAATGAGAGAGTAAAATAGAATTGTTCAATACCCAAATATTGAATAAAAACCTTTTATAAATCATACAAATATTGCAATCATACATTGTTGCAAATTATCTATTCATCCTCCTCCTCCTCTTGTTGATTTTGGGTAGGCAGCGGTGCTGATGGAGTCGAAAAAAACTATGTGAATATCTGTTAGCTTTCATCTCCAGCAGTCTGGTAACTCGGTCCCGCTCCAGCATACTGGTAACTCGGACCCGCTCCAGCATACTGGTCATTCGGGCCCGCTCCAGCATAATGGTGAAAAGGGTCATCTGCAGTATCCCTCCGACGACGACGAGAGCGTCTCTGTCGTACTAAGCCGGTCGGATAGTCCGGTGGAAGACGTGATTGTACTAGAGGCATTTCAGGTTTTGTCAAATCATCCAAGAATGGTAGAAGCTGCACATTTACCATATTTCCCGATGCATCAAAAAATAGAATTGTACCACATAAATAAAGCAGATACGCTATAGTGCAACGAATGACCTGGATATATTAAGTGTTATATAGACACTAAATTAAGTCATAAATAAATTTACTAATAAAAATACATACCCGTATTTCATCTACATCAACCACCCCGTCAATAGTGTGATGTAGGTCCATGAAGTTGTCGCAAAGCCATGTAAACTTCACAAAATTGTCGTCTTTTATACCAGATGGAGGGCTAACACCGAGATACCTCCTGATCAGATTAGATCCCTTTAAGTCCGGATCAAAATATATAGCGTCACCTTTAATAGGTAACCCTAGTATATTTGCCACATCAAAAAGGGTGATCATCATCTCGCCGAATGGGAGTTGGAAAGTGTTGCGTTCGGGCCAGCAACGCTCCGCAAGACTTACAACTAAATGAAGATCGTGGATTAAATATCTAACACGATCTATATAGTGGAATCCAAAGGATTCCACCAAAATCTTTTGGACTGAATTTAGCTCCCACGTACGATAATTTCTTTCGGTCCGCCAATGTACATGGATCCAGGTTCGTAAACCAAGATCATGGTCGTATAACTATAAAAAATATATGCATTATATTTTGTGTGTAAATTACTAAAGTTGGAAACTTGTAATTTCAAAAATTACCTCGCTAGTAAATATCCGACTAGAAATGTGGTCTTCACGTTGCTTAATAATAAGCTGGGTAGTCGGTCCGCCAGGAATACGACCGTCATTGTGGTTAGCCATCTCCAAAAATTTTGATTATAAGATGTGAGTAGGAGGAGGAGGAGAAGAATTGCTGTGAGTAGGAGGAGGAGGAGGAGGAGAAGAATTGGTGTGAGGAGGAGGAGAAGGACTTGGGGGTAGTTATAGGGAGGGGAGGGGAGGGGGTGTAACACCCCGTTCCGTTCTAACGGACTGCCGACTCAATCGATAAAAGTGCAACTGCCCCGAACCGCTTTGCCTCAAAGGAGAAATAAAGGATATCCAGACTTGCCCCTACAGGATCTGTTGTCACATTTATTTCATTTGAAATCTTAAGTATCTGTTTTCCATTATTATCTTGCCTATGTTATTTGTGAATGAGCTAGTTTAGTTAGCTGTGGATTTGACCTAGACAGCGTACTACCGCCGACTCTACGGCGTAGGCTGGACGTACCCACGCACTCGTGCCCAAATTTTCGGGTGCGGGTCGTGACACGTTTTTATGGTGGCCCATGCAGGTCCTATTCTTAAATAGGGTAATACCCTAGGACAGGGTATGGAATAAGATTGAGGATTCTAGTAAAAGCTCATTCACAGTATAGGATCCTTATTTCAATTCTTGATATCATTTCTGCTCAATTTTCCTATCGCCCTTGATTTCCAAGTAATCTATTCTGATCTCCCTGTCCCTTAATCTTTCAGAATGGTCCAGACAAGGAACACAATAGGAGGCACATCAGAACCAGCTGAGCAGAATGTGCCCGAAACTCTTGCACTCCCGCCGCCTCCATCTACTCCAGCAGTTACTCTAGATGGGGCACAGCTACTCGGAGTGTTCCAGGGACTCGTAGAATCCCAGAAAGAACAGACTGTACTTCTGTGGACCAGCCTCTCAGAAGCTCTTAGGTCCCCGGAGTCGTCACTCAAGAGGCCAGGGAGGGCCAAAGACTTCAAGAACCTTAGACCCCTGGAATTCTACGAAACTGAGGGCATTCTCTATGCCGATGAGTGGATAGAGAATGTCGAGAGACTCCTGAAGACTGCTCGGGTCCCTGATGATCTCAAAGTGGAGTCCGCAAGCCTGCAACTGTTCGACATAGCTCGAACCTGGTTCAGAGATGAACCCCAACTATCTGCTCCTGACCTCACCTGGGAGGACTTCAAGAGGCTATTCAAGAAGAAATTCTACCCCGAAGTGGCTCGGGAAGCTCTCGAAAGCCAATTCGAGAGACTGGAACAAGGTAACCTATCTGTTGATGAGTACACTGTTGAATTTAGCAGGTTAAGCCACTTTGCGGAGTACATGGTTCGTACCCCGGAGGACAGAGCCCGTAGATTCAAGAAGGGGCTGTCTCCGGATATTCGCCTTGCTGTCACCACTAGTCGAGCTCGCACCTACGAGAAAATCTTGAGCGTGGCACAAGGCGTTGAGAGAGACATGGGGCATAAACTAAAGCGAGAGAGAGATACCAGAAATACGGGACCCAACAAACGCCATTTTCAACAACAACAACAGCAGAGGGCCCCGCAGCAAACTCAGCGTCCTCTCCCTCGAGCTCCAGCACCCCAACACCAGGCTCAAGGACAAAACCAACAAGCTGCCGCTTGCAACTTTTGCCAAAAAATAGGTCACACTTGGCAAGTCTGCAGGAAGAGGCTAGGTGCCTGCCTCTACTGCGGCTCAGCAGCGCATCAAATGAGGGACTGTCCTGCTGCTCAAGGATGCACCGCTGCACCAAAGGCTCCAGTCCAGGCCAGGGCCCCAGCAGCACAGCAGAGGGGACCCCCGCTTCCAACTCAACAACAACGTTTTGCTCAGCACCAACAGCAGCAACAGAGGGGTGCACCGCAACAAGGCCGTGCTTATGCAATGACTCTGGAAGAAGCTGAAGCCACAGCAGACGTGATCACAGGTTCTGTGCTTATAAATTCAATACCAGTCATTACTTTATTTGATTCTGGAGCTTCACATTCATTCATGTCAGTAAATTTCCTTATGAAGCATAGCTTAATCACTAAATCCCTTAGGAATTGTTATAAGATTATTACCGGTGGAGGAATCATCCCGGTTAGTGATGCATGTAACAATTGCCCTATTACATTATGTGGAAGAGAACTGTATGCTAGGCTACTCGTAATACCAGTTCCCAGTTTTGATATTATACTGGACATGGATTGGTTGAGTCAACATCATGCCACTATAACTGTCACAGAGGTAGTATAATCTTCAGGCCCCCTGACAAGCCAGAATTTGAATTTGCTAGAGGTTCTAGAGAAATGGGTAGTAACAAAATTTGTGGAGCCCTAGTAACAGAAGAATTGCCACTACCTATCATCTCTGAATATCTTGATGTCTTCCCTGAGGATCTTCCAGGATTACCCCCAGACCGAGAAGTTGAATTCTCTATTGACTTAGTGTCGGGAGCAGCGCCAGTATCTCAAAATCCCTACAGAATCAACAAGAAAGAGATATTAGAACTAAATGAGCAAATCAAAGAGCTAGAAGACAAATACTTTATTAGGTCTAGTGTCTCACCCTGGGGAGCTCCAGTATTATTTGTGCCCAAGAAGGACGGAACATCCCGAATGTGTATTGACTATAGGGCCTTGAATGCCTTAACAATTAAGAATAAGTATCCCCTACCCAGGATAGATGACTTATTTGATCAGTTAAGTGGAGCTCGGGTATTTTCAAAGATTGACTTGAGGTCTGGTTACCACCAAGTAAGGGTGAGGAAGGAAGACATCCCTAAAACTGCTTTCAATACCCGGAACGAACACTACGAATTCTTAGTAATGCCGTTCGGGTTGACGAATGCACCAGCAGTTTTTAGGAACTTGATGAACAGAGTCTTTCAGCAATATCTAGACAAATTTGTAGTGGTCTTTATTGATGATATTTTGATCTACTCCAAGATCCCCGAAGAACATGAAGAATATTTGAGACTAGCATTGGAGACTTTGAGGAAGGAAAAACTTTATGGAAAATTATCTAAATGTGCATTCTTCCTAGACAAAGTAGAATTCTTGGGACATGTTGTGACTGGAGATGGAATAGCAGTAGATCCTAAGAAGATAGCGGCAGTAGAATCATGGCCCACTCCAGACTCTGTAGCAGAGATTAGAAGTTTCCTGGGACTAGCTGGCTACTATCGGAAGTTTGTGAAGGACTTTGCTAGGATTGCGGAACCCATGACAAAATTAACAAGGAAGGATGAAGAGTTCACCTGGACTGATGAATGTCAGCATGCTTTTGAAGAATTGAAGAAAAGGCTGACTACTGCCCCTATTCTGACCTTACCTTCTGGAACCGGAGGATTCGCTATTTATAGTGATGCTTCTGGAAAAGGTCTAGGTTGTGTATTGGAGCAGAACAAGAAAGTAATAGTATATGTCTCTAGACAACTTCGACCTCATGAAAAGAACTATCCAACTCATGATTTAGAACTGGCAGCTGTCATCTTTGCTCTTAAGCTATGGAAGCATTATCTTTATGGAGAAAGGGTGAAAATATTTACGGACCATAAAAGTCTAAAATATATCTTCACTCAGAAAGAGCTGAACATGAGGCAAAGAAGGTGGCTGGAACTAATGAAAGATTTTGATAACACCCTTCAATATCATCCTGGGAAGGCCAATGTAGTTGCTGATGCTCTAAGCAGATATCCTATGGCAATGTACTTGACTATGGACCGACACTTGCTCGAGGACCTGGAAAGTTTAGGTATTGAGGTAATTATCCCAGGAAAAGAAGGCCAAATGATGAACTTGCAGATTCAGTCTACCTTAATAGACAAGATCAAGGAGACTCAGTTTCAAGACGGAGGGCTGCGAAGCCTTCGAGGTCAAGTGCAAGCTGGATTGGTGGAAGATTTTAGAATTCATGAAGATGGATCACTGACGCATGGCAATAGACTATGTGTACCTCAAGGAGACATAAGAGAAGAAATTATGCAAGAGGCGCACAGATCGCAATACTCTATACATCCAGGAGCCAACAAGATGTACAAGGACCTGAGGACGCATATTTGGTGGCATGGCATGAAAAGAGAAGTAGCCAGGTTCGTATCTCGTTGTTTAGTGTGCCAGCAAGTCAAGGCAGAAAGACAAAGACCTGGAGGATTGCTTTAACCACTACCCATTCCGGAGTGGAAGTGGAAACATATTGTAAACCCCCTCACCCAAAATAAATATTTTGTGTATATTTTATATTATTATAGATATTGAATTTCTTTAGAGTATTCTGTTATTTAATTAGCAAATAAATTTCTTGATATATTTACTTATATAAATATTTATTTAGAATCATTTTTAGGTTATTTTAGATTTTTGAAATTAATTAGGATTTATTTGGATATATATAGTCTTAATATTAGATAGATGCTAATTTAGTGTTAATAGATATTAATAAGATTTTATAAATTATTTGTATTATATTTAATTATATTCTAGATTATAAATTATTGAGATAGATTCAAACTCTACTTTAAATTAATTCAAATCCTGAACCTACTAGGAAAGCAACTTAATGTATATCATATCCTTATTTAAATTCATCATAATCCTATCCAAATTAACCAATCCTAGTTGTATTTAATTAAGTAGTCTCCACCATTATAAATACCTCATCCTTCATATTTTTCTTCCCCAAATTCCTCTCTTTTTCGTCCAAAATCAGTCAAAATTCGTAATAAATTCAGTCTCATTTTTTACTAGTTATGACGAATTAAAAAGACGATATCTCCTAGCTCCGGACTCCAAACGCGCTCCAATTTTTTTTGTCAGAATGATAATGAGGTTAGGTTTCTGATTATAAAAATTATTTTTATAAATTATGAGTATTAAATTCTATAAAATTCGTAGAGCACAGCATGTCCGAAAATAGATATATTTTGATGTTTTCGCGATTCCGGGAGAACTAGGAATCAGAATCATGAACAGTTTAAAGTTTCGAAAAGCTAATGTCGAGATCATCGAAATATATTTTTCCTAAAATTTATTTCCAAGTATTTATATACTGTTAATTCTGTAGAACTTCTAGGTTAGAATTTAACCATCGGTGCACAATACAAAATTTGTATGTGCCATAATTCTCAAACGATTTTGAATTCAGACGAGCTGTAAATTCCAGCATATTTTTGACGCTGAAATCTACAGGAAATTATGTATGAAAGTTGAGTTTGTGTCGGTTGACTTTTTGGTCAACAGATCGCCTCGATTTGCGTGTCATGAGTCTCGAGTTGATAAAATTCAGTTTCTTTAGGCAAAATTTAGGAATTAACATAAAAATCAGAATAATAAGATTAAAATAGGATTTTAGAGTAATTATTCCAGAATTAAATAAATTAAAATAAATTATCTTTTGACGTGATAAATTTGTAATACATAGGCTATTTGGACTGTGACTTGGACTCTGATTCATACCAGCAGCAGGACCCCAGGTAAGATACCTTGCCAAATTGTTTACAGTACTTTGCATGCTATTTATATTTCTATTTATTCATTACATGTGTAGTTCGTTCAGTCATTACTATATATATTAGATATGTTGACACACACACTTGACACCTAGTATCATGAGAGGACAATCATTAGGCGTATGGGCTTTTAACCACTCTGGTAAACCGTAGTATATAGTTCGCACTACGGGCGTGTGTCGCGCTGGTCGCTACCCTCACGGTATGTCAATTTCTGGAGTCTCGCTGGTCGCTACCCCCGCGGTATGTCAATTTCTGATGTCCATTGACGTGTGTGTGAGTTGTGAGTCGAGTAGCCTACCCTTGCCCATACGTCGAAAAGTTGTCCTCATTTGCATTCATATAGATTGTCATGTACAGCGTACTTATCTATTTTCAAACCATATGCATGTTTACTGTATTCAAATTGGCTCGTATTTTCTGTATCTTGTTACGTCCCTCTGAGGACCTGGTCCGCTGCCAGGTGTATCTTTTCTTGAGTATTTGCAGGAGCGCAGATTTGGATGGTTACATGTGATCCGAGGATGTCTTCTCTTCGAGCTGTGATGGATAGCTGGTATTCTTATATTGTGTTGTGGTGTTGTACTCATATTGTATTTGCTCTTATATTCGAGTTGGTAGTGGATTTGTTTCCATCCAACTATCATCCTTAGATACTTCTTATTGAGATCTAGTTTCATAGATACTGGTTATTTATTTCTATATGATTTTGGTGGATGAGATTTAGATTATACCCTGTGACTTGTGACATATGTTTTATACCACTTGTGGATTTGATATTCATATTACAGCGTACGTGTGGATTTTGTTTCCATACATTGGAGTTGCCATATCCATCCGGCTGGCATGCTTACGTGTCCTAGTCCTACGTATTTTTGGGACTGGGGCGTGACATATATTACGATAGATTTTGTTTCTGGACTTCCAAGGACACCTAGTGGAAAGGATGCAATTTGGGTGATAGTAGATAGACTGACCAAGTCTGTACATTTTCTACCTTTCAAAGTAGGGCTATCTACAGAGAAGCTGGCAGATTTATATATCAGACATATTATTAGATTGCATGGGGTTCCAGTAAGTATTGTCTCCGACCGAGATTCAAGATTCACCTCTCACTTCTGGAAGAGCTTACAAGCCAGCTTGGGGACTCAACTCAAATTCAGCACAGCTTATCATCCCCAAACCGATGGACAATCGGAACGTACAATCCAGACACTTGAAGATATGCTCCGTACATGTGTTCTGGATTTTGGAGGATCATGGGAAGACTATCTACATCTTGTGGAGTTCTCTTATAATAACAGTTACCAAGCAAGTATTGAGATGACTCCATTTGAAGCTCTGTATGGACGAAGATGTCGTACCGCGCTATCATGGGACGACGTTGGAGAAAGAGCCCTACTGGGACCAGAGATGGTGATCAATTCAACTGAGAAGGTAAAACAAATAAGGGAAAGACTTCGGGTGGCTCAAGACAGGCAACGACATTGGGCAAATAGCCACCGAAGGCCCTTAGATTTTGAGGTAATTAAATTTATGAAATTCAAGTCAATTTAAACATTTTTGATTATAGAACTAAGACTTGATTATAACTTTATTAAAGGTTGGAGAGCTGGTATTCTTGAAGATCTCTCCGACACGTGGCACCATTAGGTTCGGAAGGAGTGGAAAACTCAGCCCAAGATTTATTGGGCCTTTTGGCATACAGGAGAAAATCGGAGAAGTGGCATACCGTCTGATATTGCCACCCTCTCTGGATGGAGTCCATAACGTCTTCCACGTGTCGCAGCTGAGGAAGTATGTGTCAGATCCCAGCCACATTTTGGATCACTCAGAGCTCGAAGTAGGTCCAAGTTTGACTTACCAAGAGCAACCCGTGGAGATACTGGATCGATCGGAGAAAGTTCTACGGAACCAAGTTATTTCCCTTGTTCGTGTAGCCTGGAAGCACCATTCTCCCGGCGAATCCACCTGGGAGCGAGAAGACGAGATTAGAGAGCGCTACCCTTATCTTTTTGAACCCTGAGGTATATTTAATTCTCGGCCTTTCCTTTTTATGCCATTGTTATTCTTAAATTTTGAGGACAAAATTTTTATAAGTTGGGTAGATTGTAAACCCCCCTGAATTTTCAAAATTTTTAAAACTTGGATTTTTTTAATTTTCTAGAATTTTCTGGAAATTTTCTGTAATTAAAATCAAGGTTTAAAATTATTAAATAATTTTTAATGGTTAATAAATAATATTAAATTATCATGAAAATAATATTTTTTGGTGTAAAATGAAAAACTGGACTTAGGGTAATTTTTCTGGATTTTTTTGGGTCTCAGACCTATTTTTAAATGCCTAAAAACTATTTTACTAATTAATTAATTAATTAATTAACTGTTTTATTAATATTATTATTATTATTATTATTAGTTTTTATTTTCGGCCCATTTCCTGATCCGGCCCACTGGGCCTGATCCGGCCCAGCCCGCCAACCCGGGTCGGGTCGGATCGATCAAACCCGACCCGCCAGCCCGGAGACCCGGTCGCCCCAGCCTTCCCTCTCCCCACGCTGCCCCGCGTCCGGCGCCGCCGCCCGCGCCCGCCGCGCCACGTCCCCGCTCCACCCGGCTCGCCTTCGCCTTCTCCGCGGCCACGACCCCCCTCGCTCCGCCTTGGCCGGTCCTCCTCCCTCCTATAAAAACCCCTCTTCTTCTTCCTCCTCCCTCGCATTCATCTCTCCCCCCGCCGAAACCCTAGAACCGCCGTGTCGCCGCCATCTCCTCCTCCCTCCTCCACCGTCTACGGCGCCTCCAGCAGCAGCAGCTGCCCCCTTTCCCCTCGAGCCGAGCCCCTCGCCGGCAGCCATTCCCGGCGCCGCCCCTCCGCTCCGACGCCTCCGCCTCGCCCCGGCGAACACCCCCCCGACCGCCTCCGGCCAGCCAGCGCCGCCTCAGCCACCGGCGGACCCCGTTTTGACCCGAAACTGTCGTTTTTGCCCTTGTCTCCAAATTGGACCCAAGGACAGGCGTTTCTAGCTATTTGACATCTTCTGAGCGTGATGGTAATGTCTATTTCAGCTTTTGGACTCATCTCTGGAATATTTCTCCGAGTATAATTAATTGGATCCAAACAACAGGCAAGTACCTGCACTTCAAGTTAAATCTTTATATTGTGATAATTAATTCCCTGCTTTACTAGTACCCTTGATAATTACACCTAGTGTTAGGAATACTGGATTTCATGTCTTGAATATTGGAGTTCATGTCTTGTTTTTCATGTCGGGTGGGAGAATACTAGAAGGCATGTAGTTTACCCTTTCCCCTGCCATATTTAATAGCTGTTGGTACGCGACTGTACCCTCAGCCAGATCTCGATTATTCCTGTTTAATAGCCGTTTATGACGGCCGGATTAGCCTTATAAACCCCTACATGCCAACTATGTATTCTAAAACAAACACAAGTTTACACAGATAGTTTCTGGATATTGTTATAGTTCGTGCTGACTGTTGTAGTTTCTTTTCCTGTCTTATTTATTCCTGATTTCTCATATTCCTGTTTATAGCACTAACTCTGAGATATTGATGTTCTTTATGCGATTTTCTCAATATGATACTCAATTTAATTATCATAAATATTTAGTTTAATCTTGTTGTGCATTGTGTACTTTGCTCCTTTCCTGACTGGATCCGTTGATTTAGGCGATGATGAGGACCTTGCCCCTACATATTATGGTCCCTATGAGGGAACAGATGACACTTATGAGGAGCCAGATCCCACCCAGGAGACCCCTGCTGCAGAGTAGATAGCAGTAGCTATTTTATTTATTGCTCTTTATCTTAGTAATCGGGTTTGTCCCCGATTTCATTCTGAATTCTGTACTAAACATTTGATCTGTTGTCACATTTATTTCATTTGAAATCTTAAGTATCTGTTTTCTATTATTATCTTACCTATGTTATTTGTGAATGAGCTAGTTTAGTTAGATGTGGATTTGACCTAGACAGCGTACTACCGCCGACTCTGTGGCGTAGGCTGGACGTACCCACGCACTCGTGCTCGAATTTCCGGGTGCGGGTCGTGACAGTGCATGATTGAACCTGCAAGTATCCGGGATCGTTTGGTCACCAGGCAGCCCCGAACCAGGGGAATGCATCAAGGCAAGACTCATTCAGGTATTCGGATCTCTATAAGTCTCCCTCGAGCGGGCATACATCAGCCCAGGAGACTGTGCACATCCAATGGCTAAGTGAATCCTGATTCAAGTATCCCGTGTACTCGTGTACTCGTGTTCCCGTGCACTCGTGTTCTCGTGTTCTCGTGTTCTAGTGCACGCGTGTTCTCGTATTCTCGTGTATCTCGCGATAATTGGAAGACCCCAATTTGCATGTCGCGGACTAGTTCCACGGACGGTCACTGGGGCACTGGGGCCGATCCGGTCTGGATGGAGCTCGTGTGTAGTCGTCATGTTCGGGACTGGGTAGCTTGCAGCGCATCGTGTACTCTCGTAGCATGCTATCCTTGTCCTCGACTATGTCCATAAATGGCTATGCCAGCGACTTCTGTTCATATAAATAAGTCATCATCGCTTAACGGCTATCCGCGTGCGAGTCATTGCATCGCATCAAAGAACAACTGAACACCTGAACGATCATGTTAAAAAAATATCGTGTTTGCATATGCTATGCCTCTTGAATATTATACTTGCCTGTGCATGAATTAAAAATGTTTGCCTTAGACAGGGAAGGTAAAATGGTAAGTCTCGCCGTGTTTCCTCTAACATCGCACGGCGCATTACCACACGAGTTAGGCTATTCAAATATTGCATGAAACTGATCCTAAGGCAACTAGAAAGACAACTTAATAGTTGTGCACGAAACCTGTATTACGTGTTTGGATTTGTCGAGCGGGCGAGTAGCTTCCCCACCAGTGCATTCAATATACTGATAATCCACCAGTTTGTATGCAGGGTGCGGGAGAACCTCGTTCGGTGCGGATGCCTCCTTCGTGCGTGCTAAGATGTGGAGATCACTCCGAAGCAACGGTACGTCCGGAACTGAAGCACATATACAAGACATAATGTTGTGAACATCGCTTGAACATTGCCTGATCATCGCCTATACAATCATTCCACAATTGTAGCCACTTGGTACGATTTTACTGTTTCAGAGAGAGAGGCTTGAGCGACTTATAATCTCGGCTATACGCCGCCTGTAACACATGTTTATATCAATAAAAGAGTTGCTTTACTTCAACTTGTGTTTCAATGCTTCCGCTATATTGTCGACTCAGTGAACTTGTTACCGATCGCCTATGCGTTCATGACTCCGCTGCACTCGGACAATTTGTGCGACTCTGTGGCTTAGAACTCTTGCCGCCAGCCAATGAACCATGGCCTTGCACGGACGTGGCTCACGCTCGTACGGCATCACGCCCGGATGGGTCGAAGCGATCGTCCCGCGGGAGCGCTGGCGAGGGTGATTCCCGCCTAGCGGGGACGGCCGATTTGCCTGCGGGAGATCGAGGCATGACAGGGGGAAAGTTGAGGGGAGGGGGGGTCTCCGAGAGAAGGGGAGGAGTCGTGGGTGGTCTCCGAGGAAGGGGAGGAGTCGTGGGTGGTCTCCGAGGAAGGGGAGGGAGGACAGCGGCCCGCCAACTGAATTGGCGAGCGGCCTCTCGAGGACTGCGCCGGCCCCGCCAATTGAGTTGGCGAGCTGCCTCTCGAGGACTGCGCTCCGCCAACTCAGTTGGCGAGTTCCTCTCGAGGACTGCGCCCCGCCAACTCAGTTGGCGAGTCCTCCTCCTCTCTGCAATTTCGCCAAAGTTTTCCCTTTTTTTATAAATTTATATAAATATATTACTTTATATGAAAAAAATCGACTATAATTTGTTATGGATATATTTGTATTTTTTATAAAAAAAATTAAAAACGGTTAGCCGTCTAAGCATAACGTAATTAAATTTTTTTAAAATAAATAATTTTTTTTTGTAAACAATATAAATTTAATTAATTATAAACAAATACATCTTCTAACTCATGTGGTTAATGTGGAAGTTATTCTTCCTGATTGGTTGGATTTAAATTCCTGGAATGTTACTTATAACAAATTAAAAAAAAATCAACAATTTTTTTACATAATATTAATTTTTTTAAATAATTAATTGATGACATATATACGACTTAGAAAGTTTAATTTTTAACCGTTTCCAAATTCTCTTATATTAGTAGAGATTTTTCTAGCTCCACCACAAGTTTACAAAAAAAAATTGTATATGATAATATATTATAATTAAATTATAAATAAGATGGTAAAATTTAGTAAATTTTAAAAATAATGAATCGTCATTGTTATTGGCAATATGAATGTATGCATTTATATCATTTTTTTTTAAAAACATAAATTTTAAATCGTTTTTACTATTGACGACATGAATGCATATATTCATGTTGTCAATAGATTTAGCGACATAGTTCTGAAGTCGCCATTGACTTTGACGTATTCTGTGTACTTGAAAGAAAGTTTACGCATGGAGGATTATGCATATGTTGATCATGAGCAAAGTGTTTATGCATGGGGCTTTGCTAGCAAACTGACAGTGTATTAAAAAATGTTTATGCACGGAGCCTCATGCATGTTATGCTCATGAGCAAAGTGTTTACGCATGGAGCATTGCTAACAAAGCGTTTTATGCACAGAGGCTCATACATGTTTTGTGTTTTGCTACTATGCCAACACCATTAACAATGGCGTTACAATTTTTTTTCAAAACACCAAACGCGACATTGCTACAGACAGTTTGGAGACAACATAATTAAAAATATTATTTATCAGTAAAATAAATAAATAAAATATAACATATATTGAAATTGCTATTGCTATTGACCACGTGACTATATGCACTTATATTATCAATAATAATGACAATACATTATTTTTTAATTTAATATATTATATTTTTAAATATATTATCTTCTTTGTAATTTTTTTAATAGTAATGACGATTTAATACATTGAAATTGCTATAATTAAAATTTTGGGTCAAAAATTCCTTCTACGACTAATTTTAAAGAAATAGCAGTAGTCCCGAAAGAGATCTAGGAGAATCCTTAGCAAGGTCCATCTCCGATTTCATTTTTAGATTTAGGATTTTCGGTCTCATTCCAAGTTCATTTTGTAGAATAATAAGTTTCATCCCTAGTCCTAATTTTCATATTTTCGGTCCCATTCCACCCATGTGTAAAACCTCTAATCCTAAAAATCGTATTAATCTATTTTTCTATTAATTATTAATTAAATTGTAGTAATTAGTGGCTAATTAGGAGAAATAGATTTTTATTAATTTTTATTTTAGGTGTTGGTGCACTTAGGGGATTTATGGGACCATCATGAATTTTTCTGAATTTATTTCATGTAGGAGACCCTTTGGACAGTTGCTAGCTTAATGGTGTGCACAAATATATTTTTTAGAATTTTATTTATTTATTTATATATATGTGCATTTAGGGGATTTATGGAGCAATTATGAATTTTTTGGAATTTATTTCATGTAGGGGACCCCTTGAGCAGTTACTAGATTAATGTTATGTATTAGTGTAATTTTAGATTTTTCCTATGAGTATATACGTATATATAAATATATATATACATATATATTTTATAGTAATTTAGAAAAAAAATAAAAAAAAAGAAAAACTAATAATAATATAAACTAATACTATTACTAATTACAAAGCAAACCAAAGCAAACTTAAAGCAAACACCAAGCAAACCATTTCATTCTTAACCATTCCACAACAACCCTTAAGCACCTACCCGCTAGCCAATTTCACACCCGGCCCCCTTAGTAGAATAGCAAACCCAGCAAGCAGTAGTAGCCCCCCTTTGTTAGCACAGTAGAAATTCTAAATCCATACACCCGCGAGCAAGAACCCCCTCTCCCTTTGCTATATATTCACTTATTTCAATAAAACCCTAAACATAATCATCCCAAACCCTCCCTCTTCTCATCTAGACCTAGAGAGCGCTGCCACCGCATCCAGAGAACCCCGCCAGGCCGTCCAAACCAATCCCGACGACCGCGACCCCGCGCACTGCAGATTCCCACACGAGGTACCTTTGTTTCGGAGTTGCTTTCCGTCGACTCGCTCAACCAAACGCCGTTCGGTCTTCACCGGTATGCTCACTCTTAACCCTCTCCCATATCTGTATGATAGCAGACCTCGAACAACGTGTACCCATAGGCGAAAACAGCGT
Organism: Iris macrosiphon; assembly: GCA_036927795.1. Lineage (NCBI taxonomy): Eukaryota > Viridiplantae > Streptophyta > Magnoliopsida > Asparagales > Iridaceae > Iris > Iris macrosiphon. Next base: position 351,494,073 of record JAYESA010000004.1, read on the forward strand.
CCAAGTTGGCGCAAGCAGACCGAATTCTGGGATCGCAGAAAACTGCGGTGACCACCCTTGTTGCCGAGTTCGTATCTCCCACCACAGAGATCCGAATTCGGTAATTCTTTTTGGTATGCGTAGATCACTTGACCTAGTTTATTTTCTGTTAAATAAACCTATATTATTAACTGCTGTGGATAGAATTAAATTCGTCATAAAACTCCGCGAACCCACTTTTCTTAAATTTACAAAAGTTGTGAAACGGAGCGCGTCCCTCCAAACGAGACCGCCCCGCCTTGTACAAAGTGTACCGAATGGTGCACGCAGCGTAAACGGACACGTAAAAATTCGTAAAAACTGATTCGGACGCGTGTGCTCGCCGGAATCAGCCCGTATCCGCGGACACACCCCGTATCGCAACTTTTGTGGAAGTCGTACACATTTTGTGCACGCTTGTCAGATTGCGACAAAACTTAAGCCTCTGGACTGGTGGTAACGCGCTGGTCCTGTGATCCAATTTTCACCCAATTCTGAGACGGTTGACCAAGTCGCCAATTAGCGGGCGCGACAATTGACTTTTTGGACAAAATTATGTTCGGCCCATCGGAATCCACATTTGGACATACCGTTGGGTTCGTATTGACATCTAGAGTTTTTTGACCTATAATTTGTCCCATATAGAGACTGTTACCCTTGGTATGCTTTTCGGTGCAAAGTGGGCCACACATGGACCCCACTTTTACCCGAAATTACCGTTTTGCTCCTGTATCCAAATTGGACGAAAGGGAAGTGCCTTTTAGCTATTTTGCTTATTCTGGGAACGTTGGTGATGTTTATTTCAGCATCTGGAGATATTTTTTCTGCGGCCATAGCTTCTGATCCTGTGTGTTAGACTTCAGGACGTTACACTTTACAGCTTTCTTGCCAGGCAAGATACCTTGCCAATTTGCTTACAGTATTTTGCATGCTTAGTATATTTCTGTATATTTATTGTATTTCTGTATATTTTTTGCATGTGTAGTTTTCTTTCAGTCATTACTATGTATTAAGATATGTTGACACACACATGGCACTTAGTATCATCGAGGACAATCATTAGGCGTATGGGCTTTTAACCACTCTGGTAAACCGTAGTATATAGTTCGCACTACGGGCGTGTGTCGCGCTGGTCGCTACCCCCGTGCTATGTCAATTTCTGGAGTCTCGATGGTCGCTACCCTCGCGGTATGTCGATTTCTGATGTCCATTGACGTGTGTGTGAGTTGTGAGGTAGATCGAGTAGCCTACCCTTGCCCATATGTCGAAAAGTTGTCCTCATTTGCATTCATATAAATTGTCTTGTACAGCGTACTTATATATTTTTTCAAATATTATGCATGTTCACTATATTCCAATTGGCTCGCTTTTCTGTATCTTGTTACGTCCCTCTGAAGACCTGGTCCTCCGCCAGGTGTATCTGTTCTTGAGTATTTGCAGGAGCGCGGATTTGGATAGTTACATATGTTTCGAGGATGTCTTCTCTTCGAGGCCGTGGTTATTAGCTGGTACTCATATATTATGATTGTTGTGTTATACTTTTCCATTCGAGTTGGTAGTGGATTTGTTTCCACCAAACTATCATCTTTAGATACTTCTTATTGAGATCTAGTTATATAGATGTTGGTTATTTATTTATATTGATTTTCTGTGGATGAGATTTAGACTGTACCCATGTGACTTATGATACATTTTATACCACTTGTGGATTGATATTCATATTACAGCGTACGTGTGGATTTTGGTGTCCATATATTGGAGTTGCCATATCCATGCGGCTGGCATGCTTACGTGTTCCTAGTCCTACGTATTCTGGGACTGGGACGTGACATATTTTTGTGGTGGCCCATGCAGGTCGAGAGTATATTTTCTCGGTTACGTTATTGTACCGAACAAGCCTGCACCTAGGAATAGAGTATATGATCTCATCCATAATTGACTATGATTCGCTCACCTTCCAGTCCATTCTATTTGAATAATTGCTTCATGCTTGATTCCTATACTTCCCTAATAGTTCTTTGATAATAGCCTTCTGCTATAATATAGGAACCCCTATTATTAGGATGATAAATATGGTAGCACACCTATTAAGAATACAACGAGAATATAGACACACCACTAAGTTTAGAATATCTAGTGAACCCTAGAATTCCTTATCTCTAGAATTGGTTTACCATTACTCCCTGATGTATTATGAAGACTTGAGAGTATTATAGACACTACTAGAGTTAGTTAGAAGTTTGACCATAGTGTTTGACCCTAGTATTGAGGAACCAATAGAAATCCAAGGTTAAATATTATGGCTGGACTTAACTCTTATGGTGAGATAATATTAGAACTATAAACTTAGACCATTGTCTTATTAGTAGCAGACAGTACCTTAGGAAGCCAAGAGCAATGAATATAACATTTCTCTTGATCATAACTCGAACATAGCAACTAGCATACCACTCCTCCTTAGAAAACCACGATGCTATCTAGAGTCCATATTTTAATTTTATATATTGTTCCTCTGCGACCTTAGCGTTCGCCAATTGCGCGACGACTAAATTTTGTTCCTCTATTCTTCATCTTTCAACTTGTGCCATCTGATACTTCTGATTGTAGGACCAGGTTATTCTGAAGAATTTTCTCAAGACAATTACAGTATTAGTTTATTCTTATAAGTTAGGTAGTATACCTCACAACCTAGTATCACATAGTCTTTTGACCTATTATTGAAGTGTGATTGAACAACATTAACTGTATGCTAGCTTAGGACGACATTATTTTTTTTCCAGACTGTAGAGCTTAGAAGCCCATACCCCAGCATTGTCAACTATCGACCTAGACAAGGAATTAGTATGACAACTGTAGAGATTATGGAGTCTTACCTTTTGTGAACTTGAATTGTTATGTACCTTCTTTCATCATAATCCAGCGTATTTATGTTTGTTGTACTACCTTGATTTATGCTGTTATTATAGCCTAGTTTTTACAAGATTATTCTTTTATCGAGCTTGTTCATGGCATATGTATTATTGGGTGCACACAATGATACAATTGCCTAATCAGAATCGGTGTATTAAGGTCTAGCTAACCTTAGTGTGCTTGGTTCGCTCTTCGCATGACTACTTTACGTGGATTGAGATATATGGTAGTAGACGGATATACTTGCCCCTAGACATGTCTGATATATCGTATCGGTTACATGACTGTACTGATACGAGCATGTAAATAGAAAATTACCAAAAATAGGATTTTAATCCACAACTGTCCTGACAACCCTCTTTTCGAATTCTTTAATCTCTTTGAGCCTCGTACTTGTATTCTATCTCCTTTACCTTGAATTTTTTTTATTATTGCTCTCCGTCTTCCCCTATTTCGGAAAGACGAAACCTCGTGCTGGTATAAGTTGACACTGATAGTACTAGATATACCCCATAGAGATAATCACATGACTTAGTAACTCTCTTTTATAATTGATTAAGGGCATATCATAGGTGATATGTTTGGTGTTAAAACTTTGAGGATTGAATAACATGACTAAATAATTGAGGAATAGTTTTTCTAGATGTATAGCCTTAGGTGATAGATGGATAAATTTTAAGTTCGGTAGATTGTGAACCCCTCACCCAAAATTAGACTTACTTGGCTTAGATAGTGAGCCTAAGGCTAGATTGAATCCAGTTAGAAATAGAACACGATATTTTTATTTAATTTTGCAATATTGTATCACTTAGCGCACCTTACCGTGCTCCAATAATTGGAACACTACACTAGCCACTGCCTTCCTACAAATTCCACACCCTTATCCTAGACGTGCCCATCATCCAATTCTCATCTTTGTACAATTTTCCAATTGTTGGGCACTTTTATGCAAAAGAGCATTTAGGTGTTCACACCATTGGACATGACACATGAAGAAACCTATTTTTTTGCGCATGTGGATTTTTTCCATGATTTTTCGGGATGTGCAACGCGCAACATCGTCCACCCTTTTAACTTGGCCTTGCATTTTAAACAATGTAAATCTTATACCATCCTTGACATTCTATCGTGGCTTAATTTTAATTTCGAGGACGAAATTTTTATAAGTTGGGTAGAATGTAAAACCCCTAATCCTAAAAATTGTATTAAACTATTTTTTTATTAATTATTAATTAAATTATAGTAATTAGTGGCTAATTAGGATAAATAGATTTTTATTAATTTCTATTTTAGGTGTTGGTGCACTTAGGGGATTTATGGGACCATCATGAATTTTTCTAAATTTATTTCATGTAGGAGACCCTTTGGAAAATTGCTAGCTTAATGGTGTGCACAAATATATTTTTTAGAATTTTATTTATTTATTTATATATATGTGCATTTAGGGGATTTATGGAGCAATTATGAATTTTTTGGAATTTATTTCATGTAGGGGACCCCTTGAGCAGTTGCTAGATTAATGTTATGTATTAGTGTAATTCTAGATTTTTCCTATGAGTATATACGTATATATAAATATATATATATATATATATATATATATATATATATATATATATATATATACATATATATTTTATAATAATTTAGAAAAGAAAAGAAAAGAAAAATTAATAAACTAATAATAATATAAACTAATACTATTACTAATTACAAAGCAAACCAAAGCAAACTTAAAGCAAACACCAAGCAAACCATTCCATTCTTAACCATTCCACAGCAAACCTTCAGCACCTACCCGCTACCCAATTTCACACCCGGCCCCCTTAGTAGAATAGCAAACCCAGCAAGCAGTAGTAGCCCCCCTTTGTTAGCACAGTAGAAATTCTAAACCCATACACCCGCGAGCAAGAACCCCCTCTCCCTTTGCTATATATTCACTTATGTCAATAAAATCCTAAACCTAATCATCTCAAACCCTCCCTCTTCTCATCTAGACCTAGAAAGCGCCGCCACCGCAGCCAGAGAACCCCGCCAGGCCGTCCAAACCAATCCCGACGACCGCGACCCCGCGCACTGCAGATTTCCACACGAGGTACCTTTGTTCCGGAGTTGCTTTCCGTCGACTCGCGCAACCAAACACCGTTCCGTCTTTACCGGTATGCTCACCCCTTAACCCTCTCTCACATCTGTATGATAGCAGACCTCGAACAACGTGTACCCATAGGCGAAAATAGCGCCCAAGTTGGCGCAAGCAGACATAATTCTGGGATCGCAGAAAACTGTGGTGATCACCCATATTGCCGAGTTCGTGTCTCCCACCACAGAGATCCGAATTCGGTGATTCTTTTTGGTATGCGTAGACCACTTGACCTAGTTTATTTTCTGTTAAATAACCCTATATTATTAACTGCTGTGGACAGAATTAAATTTGTCACAAAACCCCGCGAATCCACTTTTCTCAGATTTACAAAAGTTGTGAAACGGAGCGCGCCCCGCCAAACGGGACCGCCCCACTATGTACCAAGTATACCGAACGGTGCGTGGAGTGTTATCGGACACGTAAAAATTTGTGGAAACTGATTCGGACGAGTGTGCGTGCCGGAATCAGCCCGTATCCGCGGACACACCCCGTGTCGCAACTTTTGTGGAAGTCGCACACATTTTATGCACGCTTGTCAGATTGCGACAAAACTTAAGCCACTGGACTCGTGGTAACGCGATGGTCCTGTGACCCAATTTTTACACAATTCTGAGACGGTTGACCAAGTCGCCAATTGGCGGGTCCCACAATTGACTTTTTGGACAAAATTATGTTCGGCCCATCGGAATCCATATTTGGATATACCGTTGGGTTCGTATTGACATCTATAGTTGTTTGACCTATAGTTTGTCCCATTTAGAGACTGTTACCCTTGGCACACTTTTCGGTGCAAAGTGGGCCACCCATCGACCCCACTTTTACCCGAAATTACCGTTTTGTCCCTGTGTCCAAATTGGACGAAAGGGAAGTACTTTTTAGCTATTTTGCTTATTCTGGGAACGTTGGTGATATTTATTTCAGCATCTGGAGATATTTGTTCTGCGGCCATAGCTTCTGATCCTGTGTGTTGGACTTCGGGACGTTACACTTTACAGCTTTCTTGCCAGACAAGATACCTTGCCAATTTGCTTACAGTATTTTGCATGCTTAGTATATTTCTATATATTTATTATATTTTTGTATATTTCTTGCATGTATAGTTTTCTTTCAGTCATTACTATGTATTAAGATATGTTGACACACACATGGCACTTAGTATCATCGAGGACAATCATTAGGCGTATGGGCTTTTAACCACTCTGGTAAACCGTAGTATATAGCTCGCACTACGGGCGTGTGTCGCGCTGGTCGCTACCCCCGCGGTATTTTAATTTCTGGAGTCTCGCTGGTCGCTACCCCCGCGATATGTCAATTTCTGATGTCCATTGACGTGTGTGTGAGTTGTAAGGTAGATCGAGTAGCCTACCCTTGCCCATACGTCGAAAAGTTGTCCTTATTTGCATTCATATAGATTGTCTTGTACAACGTACTTATATATATTTTTAAACATTATGCATGTTTACTGTATTCAAATTGGCTAGCTTTTCTGTATCTTGTTACGTCCCTCTGAGGACCTGGTCCTCCGCCAGGTGTATCTGTTCTTGAGTATTTGCAGGAGCGCGGATTTGGATGGTTACATATGTTTCGAGGATGTCTTCTCTTCGAGGCCGTGGTCGTTAGCTGGTACTCATATATTATGATTGTTGTGTTGTACTTTTCCATTCGAGTTGGTAGTGGATTTGTTTCCACCCAACTATCATCTTTAGATTCTTCTTATTGAGATCTAGTTATATAGATATTGGTTATTTATTTATATTAATTTTCTGTGGATGAGATTTAGACTGTACCCATGTGACTTGTGATACATTTTATACCACTTGTGGATTGATATTCATATTACAGCGTACGTATGGATTTTGGTGTCCATATATTGGAGTTGCCATATCCATGCGGCTGGCATGCTTACGTGTTCCTAGTCCTACATATTCTGGGACTGAGACGTGACACCATGGGAGCTATAGATTGGGCCTCCCAATTTCTGAATTCTATATTATAGAAACCCATTTTATAGAATATTAAGTCCCAATTTGGAGCCCAACTTTCTAGATTCTAGATTTTACATTATTTTTTCTCACATCAATTTTTAACCACACAATCTTTGGGACCAAAGCTCACTTTATCATTTTCTATTATTCTCATACAAATCCAACCCATTCTATATTTACATTTTTTTAAAAAATTTGGGCCCCAAATTGTATTCGAGAGTCCTGTTCGTCATCCCAAGTTTTGGACGTTGAAATAACAAACAAAAGATGTATAGAGAGATCCTAGACGGAAGATCTAAGTACAATATTTTGATCTGGGTAGTGACGATGGACAAAGAGCGTTGTGGCGGCTCCTTTACTTCGTCGACGGTCCGATAAGAAAATGAGGATGCTCTCATTTCTTCTCTCTCCTGAGCTTGTGTGCACGTATGTAGTTGGTCGGTGGGTTGTAGGGTGTGCTACCATCGCTATTTATAGTCGTCGTGTTGATGGACTATCGATGCCGCATATGGCTCTGTTTGGTGGTCGCATAGGACTCCTTTAACAGAATGCTGTTGTAACCGCAGTCGTATGCTGCGGACAGGCTGCCATGTGGTCTCAGTTAGGATATGTTGTTGAAGAGATCTCGGGGCTGTTGTGTGCATGACTCGGTCAACTGGACACTTAGTCAGCACTGACTGTGCAAGAAATCGTATTCGGTTGTAACAAAAATTCCTGTGAGTCGAGAGCCGCATAACAACTTAGCCGCATATTGTCGCAGTCGCATATGAGCTTTCGTTTGGCCTTTGGTCGTCTGGCATGGACGCTCTGGTCGCATGTTGGCGAGGTCGTATGCAAACTCTCGTCTAGCCTTGGTTGATGGACACTTTGGCCACATGGCATTGTGGCCGCATGCAAACTCTCGTCTGGCCTTTGGACGATGGACACTTTGGCCGCATGGCGTTGTGGCCGCATGAAAAATCTCGTCTAGCCTTTGGTCGATGGACACTTTGGCCGCATGGCGTTGTGGCCGCATGCAAGCTCTCGTCTGGCCTTTGGTCGATGGATACTTTGGCCGCATACCGTTGTGACAGCATAGGGCATAGCCGCATACGAGGGAACACGTGTCATGGCACATCTGACGAGGTCATTAGTGCACTGATGTCACTTTATTTCTTTTCTTGAGCCATCATTTTCACGAATCTTGAAGCGTCGGCGTGAAGAGCGATGTGTCAGAGTCCGATAGTCATCGACTGCTGTGTCAGGGGATTTTATGTGGCATCCCTGCTCTGCGGTAGTTCAGGCCGCATAGAGTATATGCGGCTCCTTGATCTTTGGTTTGACTCGAGCTCGTATAGCTTCTCTGTAGCTTTGGTCCTTTAGGCCGCATTTTGCCTCTCTGCGGCTAGGTTGTTCCTTTGAGAGGGTCATGACCTTTATGCGGCCTGCATAGATTTTTTGTGCTTCTACAAGACCCTCATCAAAGTTTTCAAAATGACAAGTTTGGAATACTTTGAAAGAAGCATGATTGGCCGCATATACAGGGCATGATGCATATTCTCATGGCCGCATAATTGTTTCTGACAAGCTGTCCGCTCATTAAATGAGGAGATTTGCTTCAATTCTCGCACGGATCTCTTGGTATTCTGTGTCTTCTAATGACACGTGGCTTGAGGCATCGGTTTCTGAGAAGATTTAAAGAAGATCACGCGGATCGAGCATCATGTTCATCCCATTAAATGTTAGGTTTGTTACCCGATCCCTTTACGCGGTTCTGGAGCCTATAAATAGGTAGTCGGGGGGGGAGAGAGAGAAATTTTATCTCTCTTGCTTTCTTCCTCCGTTTCCTGCAAAGGATGCCGCAAGCTGCCATCCTTCTTGCCAAGGAATTTGTCAGGGCCGGCCTTGATCCGTGGCCCCTAGACTTTGCTGTTTTCCCAGAGGTAGGGGAGCACTCTGCTTTTCGTGTTGGGATGCCGAGGACACAGAGACACTAGTAAACATTCTTTCTGCGTGGAGGAGAAATTATCTAGAATACGCGGATACTCTTTACACAAACTTGTCGCATAGATTAGAGATCATCGCGAACATGCGCGGGTTTTCCCTATGCATGGACGGGTAACTATCATGTGTCAATTAAGACTCTGCCGCATAGATGAGGGCTCGACCTGGACATGCGACAATCATGATTTTGTCCCATGGATGAAGGCTCGATCCGGATATGCGACCCTCAAGTCTATACCATATGGATGAAGGGTCAACTCGACATACGACCATTACGGCTCTACCGCATGGAAGGCGCCCCATGCGCCGACTAGGCTCTGCCGCATGGACTTCATATTTTCTTTGTTTGATAATGCCATATATTCCTTATGCAAGCTTTGTTCTCCCTCGTGCGTATCATGATGGAGCATGAAAGGTATCATAACCCCCGCTGCTCGGGGTAAAGATCAACTTTATGCGACATTTCGCCAAGAACTGATCCAGGAGATGAGAAAAGTTCGGCAAAAACTAATCCAGGAGACGAGGATGAACATCCCGCGTCATGCACTGAGCTGTCCTTGTTCATGCAGCGTGCTAGCTGTGTTTCTCCCCTTTATACGGCTTGCTACCGGCTTGGGACCTGCGGTATCGATGACAAGATTTGGTTTAATTGTCATTCATGTCATCGTCCTTTCCGCATGGTTGAAGGGCGTCTATTTCTGCTCCTCTCTTGCTATCCATCAGTATGATTTTTTTTTATATACTAAGGTTTTCACTATGGAGGGATGATCCAGAGAGCATGGAGTTCCGCTACGGGCTCTACCGGTGTCAGTAGCTGCAACATCTCGGAGGGGCGCCTGGATGGAGAAAGTTCTGATTGTAGAATTTTCTATCACCTATACTCATGATCTTGAATTAATAAAAACCCTTAAAATGTAATGGATTTCCATCGTGTGTACTCATAATATTGAATATTAAGAAAAAGTTTATCTTTTTCCAGAACTTCTCTTTCGTGTTTGTCGTGTTGACTGTTGTGAACTTTGGGTATTGTGCTAGAGGTAATATGGACGTAGTACAATACCTTAGCCTTTTAAAGATATTCTCCTGGGGTATATTTGGTGGACCTATAACTTATTGTGCACCAGAGTGCAAGTAATTAGCTCAAAACCAAAACCCTATCAGAGGTAATATAGACGTGATAGGTTTTGTGGACCTATTACTTTTTCGCACCTGAGTGCAAGTAATAGGTTTGAGATAAGCCCTGCCAGAGGTAATATGGACGTAGAAAATTTTGTGGGCTTAATACCGCTGGCGTACTTAGAGTTATGTACGGGTGCTAAGTTGAGATGACAACCGATATCAGAGGTAATATGGACGTGATAATCGGTAGCTAAACCCGAAAGGTTTGCTCAGAGGTAATGTGGACATGAAAAACTCGGCCAGGGAGAAATGTTAGGACGGTAGTTCAGAGATGATATGGACGTGAACCAATATCCAAAAAACTCACTGATGAGTAATTTGCTGAGTGCGGTCTAGACATGAATATAGATAGACCTGAGGGTTGCTCCGTCAGGAAGATTGTTAAGACGATAGCTCAGAGGTAATATGAATATGGCTAGCATCTAACGAGATTGGTTTGAGTGGTTACTATGGGAGTGTGTAAGTGGACCCGAGGACTGCTCCGCTGGAGAGCTTTTGAGGATCCATTATCCGTTGCGTATCCAGGATTCCTGAAAACAGATAACGACTTTTGTAATACTTTGCAAAGAAAAGGGCAGTGTCGTACATAGGTACTCGCTGGGGATGAAGATCCATTAGTGTAAACAACATATGTCTTATCTGTCTTCATGTGGATAGGGAAGTACCAGCCTAGCCTTAGACGTAGTACTTTTTCAGGAACTTGCCATTGATGGGCATCATGAGCAAGTCGCCATTGGTTTTCGCCAATCGATAGGCGCCGTTGGAGAATAATGTCTTGTACGACGAACGAACCTTTCCATTTGGGTTGGAACTTACCGGCCGTCTTGTGGGTCATAACCATCGGCCTCCTTACTGTCAGGACGAGATTACCTACTTGGTAAGTCTTCTTCTTCACCCATTTGTTGAAGGCTCCTGTGAGACATGCTTGGTATAGCTCAATACGCTGTTGAGATAAGAGACATTTCTCGTCAAGTGCTTCTAACTCTTGTAGTTCGACGGTTAATTGGTTGGAGAGGGCCACACGGAGTAAGAAAATTTGGACCTCGAGGGGGAGGACTGCTTCGCTCCCGTAGACCAAAAAGAATGGCATGCTGCTAGTAGGTGTCCGTACCGTTATGCGGTAGGCCCATAGACATTCACCCAGCTTCTTGTTCTAGTTGCGTTTGTTGGATGAAAAAAACTTTTTGAGAAGCTTTATGATGGTCTTGTTCTAGGCTTCTGCCCGACCATTTGCTGCTAGGTTGTAGGCAGTCGACGCTACATTATCAATCCGATTTTTTCGTAAAACTGGTAGAACGCATAGCTTACAAACTGTGGACCGTTTTCATAGATGATCCTTCATGGCAAGCTAAAGCAGTATATGACGTGATAATTGACAAAGCAGATCACGTTGGATATCTTGACTTCGGCGAGTAGTACGACTTTCGCCCACTTGGTGAAGTAGTCAGTAATAGCGAGGATGAACCAATGTCCCTTGGATAAATGTGGACTGACTAGTCCTATGATATCCATGCCCCAGGCTTTGAATGGCAAGGACGCAACAATCGGGTGTAGGTCTCCGTGGGTTGGTGGATGAGTTCTGCGTAGATTTGGCACGCTTGGCACTTCCTTGCATAGTCAATAGTGTCTTCTATCATCGTCGGCCAATAGTAATCCATTCTTCGAAGACGGTCCTATAGCTTGGGTCCTGGCTGATGGGCACCACAAACCCCGTCGTGAGCTTTGCGGAGAGACTGCTTCGCTTCTGCATTCGATAGACATCGTAGCAGAAGACCATCGTAGGAGCGACGATATAATATTTTGGTAGTCGTATCGTAATAGAACTGGAGGAAATGTCTTTTGATGGAAGTGTCTTTCTTTGGATTCTCGGAGAAAATTTCATAGATTGCGAAGTCGATGAATGGAATTCTCCAGTCTTGTGAGTCGGTGCTTGTCTCTACTGAGTAGCTTAGGCACAGATACATGTCTTTCTTTGGGCAGACCAGCTCCTGACCGATCATAGTGATCAGTTCAAGAGGATTGACTGGAATAGCTAGAGAGGCTGCGAGGCCTGCCAGGGTGCTAGCCTCAATATTTTGCCATCGAGGGACGTACTCTATAAAGAACCCCTCGAAGGTGGATATTATTCCAAGCGCATCTTGGTGGTAGGGGAGTAGGTCTTCATTTCGGACATTATACTCGCCTCGGTCTTGATTGACTATCACCTTGGAAGTGTCGTAGGCTTCTAGGTAGTCCACTCCTACTTGTTTGGTGAGTTGGAGCCCAATGACGAGGGCGTTATACTCTGCCACATTATTGGAGCACGGCTCAGTGAGAGATTAAGTGCGGTTGATGACCATATCGTGTAGGGAGATCAGTACTATCTCGACGCCCATGACAATATCGCCTTTGGGCCTTGTTCTTGAAGTATCATCAAAGAACATTCGCTAAACGGATTCTGCGCTCGTGGTCAGGTTTGAGTCTGTGACCTCGTCTGGGATCTCCACGAAGAGCTTCGAGGTTTTTGGTACTGGGTGTGTTGCAAGAAAATCTGTCAACGCTTGGCCTTTGACAACTTTCTGTAGGACAAACACCGTGTCATATGGTGACAATAATATTTCCCATGTGGCTAGGCGATAGTTGAGCACTCCAAGTTTCGTCATGAGGATCCTGAGAGGATTAACTCGCGAGATCACGTGGATGGTTTATCCTGCAACGTAATGCAGGGTCTTCTGGATAGCGAAGACTAGAGCAAAGCACTCATTCTTGATAGGATTGTATATGTGCTTTGCGTCGACAATCATCCTAATGAGATAATAGATGGTTTTATCGTGACCTGCGTCGCTTATCTGGGCTAGCAGAGCATCGAAGGAGTGGTCTATTACCCGTACATAGAGTAGGAAGAGTTTTTCCATAACTAGGGCTACCAAGACTGGAGGGCTCATAAGTTATTCCTTGATGTCGTCGAAGGTGCGCTGGCATTCTTCGTTCCAGACAAAGGAGACTCCCTTCTTTATTAGCTGAGTGATCGGCTTGAAATATCAAGAGAAGTTTTATATGAACCTCCTGATGTAGGCCAGTCTTCCTTTAAGGCCACAAAGTTCTCTGAGGTTCTTCGGTGGAAGCATTTCAACGATTGATTTGGTCTTGTCAGAATCTACGTAGATACCCTTCGAAGTTAGGACAAAACCCAGGAATTTGTCGCTGGAGACTCCTAGAAAAGATTTGGTAGGGTTCATCTTGAGCTGGTGAGTAGGTATGAGGTCGAACACAGTCTTCAAGTCTCGGAGGTGATCATCTTTGGAGCGACTCTTGATGGTGATATCATCAACGTAACACTCGACCGTCTGGCATAGATGTTCATGGAAGTTGGTGCTCATTGCTCGTTGGTATGTAGCACCGACGTTCTTCAGACCGAAGAGCATGACTGTGTAGTAGTACACTCCTATCGGCGTTCGAAAGGATATGTGCTTCTCGTTCTTAGGAGACATCTTGATTTGATTGTAGCCTGAGAATCCATCCATGAAGGACATAGCTCGAAGCCACAGGTGCTATCGATCATTATGTCTGTGATCGAAAGGGGAAACTCATCATTAGGGCAGACCGCGTTCAGATCAGGGAAGTCAATACAGAACCCAGATTTTTTTGTTCTTTTTTATGACGGACACGTTGTTGGATACCCAACCTGGATGTTGTTCTTCGTGGATGAAGCCACTAGCTATCAGTTTATTGACTTCATCTTCGATGGCGTTCATAATGTCCAGCCGACACCGTCGTTTCTTCTGCTTGCAGGCTTGGCATTGGCAAGATGTTGAGTTTGTGGACCACAATTTAGGGGTCCAGTCCCAGCATATCTTCGTAGCTCCAAGAAAAGATATCGATGTATTCCCTGACGAGCTATAGCAGAGATTTTTGGTCCTCATCAGTCAGACTCTTGCTGATGAAGATGGGTTTAGGGTAGGATTCGTCGCCCTGATTGACTTGTATGACTTTTTTCTCAGTATGGGGTTCTCGTTGTTCGAACTATACCTCCCATTATGTGTCTAGGCGTTGGGCCCACGGTTCTACTTCAAAGAGTTCTTGTGGATCTTCGTCGTCTTCCTCAGGGTCAGCTGACACCATGTTGGCAGACAATGTTTGTTTGAGCATCTCTCCGATACTGATGTCGGAGTCCCAAGAGGAAGATTCTGAAGAGTGAGAGTGTAAGTCATCTTCTTCATCTGAGCTTTTGGGGGTTGTAGGAGGCGTGAAGTACCCTAAGGCATGTTGGTCTTATGGTAGTAATCCTCGGACTAGCCAGAAGGAGCCCGCAGTCGCAGAGGCAGTCGTCAACTTTTGTCATAATTCAGATCTCGGTTGCTTTTAAGATCATAACCCATCTTCTAGATGGGGTGTTTGGCTTGACCACTGAACTGGTAGAGTTATATTTTGCCAGTATCGGGTTCTAGCACTTGCTCCTCCGGGATGAAGGACTGGGGGCATTCAAACCTGCCAAAGATGATGGGTTTGTCTCCCCTTCTCCTTGCTGGAACCTTAAAGTAGGAACCTTGGCTGGGGAGGATCTGGTTTACTGCATTAGTAGTAGTTACTATGTATGCAGTTGCATGCCTATACCATGTTCTAGGGAGTAAAATATGCTCAAGTGAGCGACATCGGAGTAGTTCAAAGTTAACCCTTTATTCATAAAGTAAAGGATATTTTCTAGGGGAATTATATCGTCTAGGGATGGAGCGTTAGCATGAGCCTCTACGTACTTTTATAGTTCTCCTTCCTCGGGATTTGTCTCCAATACGAGCGAGGGCTTTGGAGTCCTACTACGAAGCTTGACCACAAAGGGTTCGGAGGCAGGAGCCGGCATTGGGTCCTTCTTTCGACTTGGCAGTCGTACCATCAGAGGTTGTGGTGCCTTCCTCTATACCTTCACAACGAGGAGAGGTGTTGTGTATCGAGCATATCCTTTGAGGGGGACCGTCAAGGGTTCGCCTGATGTTACTCCAATTTCTTCTTCGTCGTCTGTATCATTCCCTCCTTCGTCCTGGCAGACTTTCTTGTACAAAAGTGAATTAGAGTATTAAGCCTCTACCCCTTTGAACGGATCCATGTCAGCAAATTCAGTCTTGACGACACCATGATCGTCCTCGTACTTCAAGCACTGGTACAAGATTGAAGGTACGATTATGTATTGATGTATCCATGGATGTCCCAGAAGAACGTTGTTTGATACGTCTACTTCTATGACGTAGTAGGAGACCTCTGTTTTTAGATTGCTTGGCATTTTAAGCAAATCTTGCCAAGAGGGTAGCTTTTTCCGGCATTGAAGCAGACTCTGTGGGATGATGCTGATTGATGAACCGGGTTGATGTGCATCCGGTCCACCTTGATAGCGCCAATGTATCCTGTGTAGTACAGAGAAAGATTGTGCCGATTATTCTTCAGGAATATGTCTTGTTGCGAGAACGTAATATTGGGTATTGCCTCTATCACATTATTGCAGTGAGGGCATGCGACAAGATCTTCAGCCGGCGGCTTGACCTGTGCCAGGTAGGTGCCGATATTTTGTACTGCCTTACTAAGAGAAACCCGAGTATCTTTGGAGAGTCGGAGAAGCTCGAATAGAGACAACTTCGCTGGAGTGTTGGCGAGCTGGACCAAGATGTCGAAGTTGTAGGGCTTTTCCAGCCCCTCAGCTGTATCTTTGTGCAATGGTTGGTCGAAGGAAGTTTCTTTCTGCTTGGAATTGTCCACTGCTGGAGGCTGGACGGGACCCAATTCTGATGCTGCGGGTGCGACTATTGGAGGTGCACCATCGTCAGGGATATCGTACTCTCGTTGGTATTCTAGACTTGAGATCGTTGTTCCTACAATAGCTTCTTCTGACGGGTTAAAATCCGTGTAGCAGGATTTGGACTTCTTGCCCCAAGACTTGGTGGCAGAGGGTTTTGTGTACTGCGTCAATTCTGGAGAGAGGTTGGGATGAACCCACATGGCCTCCCTTTGTGGCATGGTGAGAGAAATCATACCGGCTATTAGCTCACGAGTCAGCGGGAGATTGACGACCTCCATTGTTGCCCAGGAGATCGAGATTACTCCGTGTTGTGCTTCTGCAGCCAGAAAGTTGTTGAACTGGAACGACACCATGTTTGCGGCTACCGTTTTGTCGCCAAAATCCAAGGTGAGGGCCTTGGTGTCGAGAATATGCTGGATGTACCGCTTTAGGATATAACAATCCCGCGTCGCATAGTGGACGTAACGATGGTAGTGGCAGTACTTTGGATTATTTATCTCGGCTACCTCAACAGGTCACTTGACGTCGTGGAGCAGAAGCATGTTTCCCTGAATCAGTACATCAAATATTGTCATGACATCTTTGTCTTCGAAAGAGTAGGTCTCTTTCGGCTTTGGCGCCTCGACGGGCTTCTGCTCAGGCTTCTTGGTCAAGTTAGCGACGAGGGCCTGCTTTCCCTTGCTATACCGGGAGTTGTTGCCGCTATTGTTATTGCCGTTGTAGGGGTATTTTCTTCTATTATCAGCAACATGGATATGTATTTCCAAGATACGGGCGTCCTTCACTTTCTTCTCAGCGCCGATTATATTATAATAAACGTCGTCCAGTCTTTGATGTAGGTGTCACCCATCCAGATCCTGACTGCCGGAAGTAGGTTCTTCTGGCACATGTCCATCACCGTGGATTCAGGATTACCTAGGGGTAGCTTCAACGTGGCTTGCCTGTAGTGTTCGACGTATTCCCGTACATGCTCCTTTTCTTTTTGCATGATGTCCAGCAAGGAGGACATTATCATATCACATCCTTCGTCATAAAATCGGGCGAGAAAGAGACTTTTAAGGTCGTCGAATGAAGATATGAAGTTTTCTTGGAGGCTGCAGAACCAATCGAAGGATACCCCTATAATGTCCCGACAAAGAGCTTAGTGAGGAGAGCAGCACTGCAGGGCAGATGCCCGGTTGTTGTCTCAACGTAGCTCATGTACTAACGAGGAGACGTCTTTGCTTTAATTGGATTTAAGTTGAAAGGCTTGTATTTAGGTGGATATGGCACGTCTTTCCACTCAAATGGATATGGTTTTCGAATCTTGAGCTCGCGCAGTGAGTCTCGGTTCCCTATTGAGTCCAAGCAGGCTCGCAGTTCTCGTACCTCCCGTATTGCTTTCCGAGCCTCATCTACTATGGAAGGAGTAGATGATCCGGACCAAATATGATTGCCATTGATGGGTGGGGCAGTGGCGTTTGAGTCTCCATTTGCCCCAGGATCTTGGCTGGCTTGTCCCAACATTCTTGGAGGCTGTGGGGCCATGTTTGCCTTAATCTCCAACATCATCTAGGTCAAGGCTTGCATCGACGCACTCATGGTGTGTATCATAGCCTCGAAGGTTTGAGGCATTTTCGATCAGAGGGGCCCTCATGATCATCCCCCGCAATATATATTGTTCTTACATTGGAGGAAGTCGATGGAACGGTGGACATCGCACTTTTTGCCTTGGACTCTTACAGCGAATAGTCCTCGGGGAAGGTTTTCAGTGTTACATCCTCTTCGGACTCTGAGAGAACACTACCTCCAACATAGAAGGTGCGTCTTCCTGGTGAGGGTGACTAACTCCAGGGATCTCGACATATGTTCCTTGGGAATCGATGTCGCTTTGAAATGCCGGGTTATTGTAGAATTCTGGGAGATTGCTATCCCCATCTTGCAGGATCTCTAGGGGTCCTGAGGAAGGACCACCCCCAGCAGTTGACAGTTTCTTCTTGGAGAGGGTGCTTTGGAAAACTCCTTTTGTGGGTACCGCTGTCTGTCCTCCTTGGGCCAGCCTTCTTGACATGGTGGCCGAAAGCGAAGGGTTTGAGGCACTAGCCTTTCGACCTCCCTTGGTGGAGGGGGACTTCCAACCGGAGTAGCACGAGACAAAGGGAAGCTCATCTTCCTCTGTTAATTTCTTCTATTTTTCGGGATGCTTCCGGGTAGGTGCCTTTGGTTGCAGCCGTTGGAGCGCCGACTGCCTGTTTGTTGGCACCGCTATTTTAGCACAGCAGCAGTTGATGATGATGTAGGCAAAATGGTATCTTGGAGGGGACATCTCACCTGCCGTGTTTTCTTCCCTCGCTTTGCACTTGTGATTGATCACGTTGTGCAAATCCGGCAAGGACTGGTCCACCTTTACACCCTTGTTATGAGCTCGGGTAGACCGGGCACATGGGTATATATGTGTTGTCTTTGCTCCCTTTTCTGGGGTTCGTACAAGAACTCTCCCTAAGTTTTTAATGAAAGAATTTTGAGACTGAACCTGTCCGTTTTCTACTGCAGTTTAGACATATGGGTCGATCTTGTACAACTTTCCATCTAGAGCTCGCGTAACTGTTAGCGGAGCCTGCCAACGGCCGGCCGTATGTGCAGTTGCTTGAGCTTGGCGAGCTCGTACTGCCCTGGACTCCTTTGATCTAGCACGCAATAGTGCGTAGTATGAAGATTCCAAGTTCACATCCTCCCATTTCTCCGTAAGGCGCATGGAGTCAGCGTTCCGTGAGATTCGATCGAAGACGAAAGTTTTGCTACTGTGCTGGCCGCATGTGGACTTTTTTCTGTGGCCACCGATATGTTCCGCATATGGACTTTTTCCTACGGTTGTAGAATTATGCGGCTTCTGCTATTGCCGCATGCAACTTTTCTCAGCAACCGAATTTCTGGTATCGTAGTATTTTTCTCTGCTAGAGTTTGGTCGCTGAGCGCCTTTTTCGACTGCCGCATGAACATGGTCTTTCTGGGTCGCTGCATAATGTGCGTCTGCTACAATAGTGAGAGGTGGGGAGCACATGCTTCGCAGTTGGGTGAGGTGCAGCGGCTTTTTCTACCCAATTTATGTGGGTCTTCTTAAGCTTTAATTGCCTTGGAGAAGGACTCGAGCGGTCCCCGGAGAGCATGTTCTCGAATGCTTGCTGGTTGAAGCTCACCACCAGCATCTTTTGGGCTGAGCCCATCTTGGTCGCATCGGACTGCGTCACCGTCTTCTCATCAGAGGAGAATTCTATCCCTAGAAAAGTCGTAATATTGTTCGCCATTTGAAGTTTTAAACTTTGAAATAACAAACAAAAGATGTACATCAAGATCCTAACAATATTTTGATCTGGGTAGTGACGATGGAAAAAGTGCATTGTGGCGGTTCATTTACTCTGTTGACGGTCCGATAAGGAAAGGAGGATGCTCTCATTTCTTCTCTCTCCTGATCTTGTGTGCACTTATATTGCTGGCCGAGGGGTATAGGGTGTGCTACCATCACTATTTATAGTCATCATGTTGACGGATTATCGATGCCGCATATGGCTCTGTTTGGTGGCCACATAGGACTCCTTCAACAGAATGCTGTTGTAACCGCAGTCGTATGCTGCGGACATGCTGCCATGTGGTCTCGGTTAGGATATGTTGTTGAAGAGATCTTGGGGCTGTTGTGTGCGTAACTCGGTCAACTGGATACTTACTGTTGTTTGCAGGGTGCGGGAGAACCTCGTTCGGTGCGGATACCTCCTTCGTGCGTGCTAAGGCATGGAGTTCGACTCTGGAGCCTTGGAGCGCTGCGTCCGGAACTGATGCACATATACAAGACATAATTTTGGAATATCACCTATTCAATCATTCCACAAATGTAGCCACTTGGCACGCTTTTATGTTTCAGAAAGAGAGTGCACGAGCGACTTTTAATCTCGGCTATACGCCGCATGTAACACTTGTTTCAATATAAATGGAAAGAGTTGCCTTAATTTTATACTTGTGTTATTTAATCTTTGCTTCTGCTACTGTCGACTCAGTGAACTTGTTACCATTCGCTTATGCGTTTATACATTCCGCTACACTCGGATAATCTGTGCGACTCTGTGGCTTAGATCTCTAATCGCCAGCCAAAGAACCATGGCCTTGCACGGGCGCGGTTCACGCTCGTGCGGCATCACGCCTGAATGGGTCAAAGCGATCGTCCCGCGGGAGCGCTGGCGCGGTGATTCGTACCCAGCGGGGATGGCCGATTTACGGAGCAGGAGATTGGGGCGTGATATAGTGGTATCAGAGCTTGGCTTATACGCCCTTGGACTTTGTTTCGATTGTCTCAGTTTCGAAAGATCATTTGTGGGTTATGTGCACACACTCTCTCAATGCCTCAGTGGGATGTTCCAAACAATAAGTCTAAATACTTTCAAAAGTTGCATGTGAAATGATATGATTGCTTGTACGACATTTGGATCGGAAAGACCTTCGTGCCGACCTATGCTAGACTCTTTGGGGAATAGACTCGTGCTAAGATTTACTGATATATGCGAACCATATGCCCTTATCTGGTTATCCAACTGGTTAGTACGGAATCAAATGTCGCCTGAACGGTTTGCTATGCACACAGCCTTTCGGCTAAGTTGTGTTGTATTCAGTATCGCGCACCAAAGACCCTTTGGTGCAAGCCAGTTACAATGAGATTTGGATATCGTTCAAGAATAATGCGAGTCAGAATTAGAACTGCAACTGATAGGAACTGTACCAGATTTTATTGCTTAGGAGAACATAGAGAATCGTGTTTGAATTTTGGTAAATGAATCGAACGATATTTTGTGTTGGAAGACACAAATCGATATAGTCGCTTGGATGACTATTAAATCCGGAATATATATGAGACTAAGATTTTACTAAGCGATACCTAAATATCGTGCGAGAATTCATAGGTATAACTTGGTGAATAAGCTAACAATAAATGTAAATATCGAATATTGGTTTAATGGAATGACTAGATTCCGAGTAGTGTATGGATTATTTAGAAATGTCCAAACGGATCCATAATTCGTACAATGGTCGGACTGAACGATATTGAGGATGTCTTGAAACAAATGATAAGGCTTATATCGAATGGAAATTCTCGAAAATGGAAACCAAGTTCTTAGTTAAGATGAACTTGCTGAAACTTGAGAATTGTACGAGCGAATTCGGATTGAAACAAAAGGATTGAACTTGAATACAATATCGCTCGAATAAGTTAGCCCGAGAATGAATACTGTGGTTCGATAAGAGATATAAGCGATAATGGAATTGGCTTGATGTTTGGAAGAACGATCTTGAAATCGAGTTTGAAAAATATAACTCTCGAAATCAGTCCCAACGAGAACGGTTATCCAGCGGGAGCGTCGGCGTGGTGATTCGTGTACGGTGGGGATGATCGGACTCAAGGGAACATGTTCAGTGATTATTCCAAACGGACTCGATGAATGGAACGTATCAAAATGGAATAGACTTGGGCTCAAATATAGAAACTTATTTCTTGAGGAATGTTATAAGTAGACTGTGAAAATATCGAACGATAACATTGATGTTGGATAATTTTGCTAGATGAATTATAATCACTGCATGAACGGTCATAACTTGGTAAATTTCATATAAAACTTGAATGGAACGAGGTGAATGATAAGGAAGTCTCGATCGTGTCAAAGATAACCATAGCATTCAAACGTTCTTGTCTTGTGCGGACGTAGCTATATGACCGTACATGTGTCACGTCCGGGTTAGAACGATTATCCAGCGGGAGCGTTGATGTGATGATCTCACGACCAACGTGGATGATCGAACTAGCGGAAGACCGGAGCATGACAACTAAATGATCGTCTTGACTTTTGGTTCGACACGATGAGATGAACTAGAAATGCAGTGAATCAAAAGAGTTTGAGGATAAGTTAGCCTAGAACCTGGAATAAATCACGCTGGATGGTTTTGTGAACGAATACGTGAATCAGGTTGAACGACTTGGGGATATAGTCTAAGGGTTAGAATCGAATTTTGGCTTTGTGGTCTAGACATGGAATGGATATAGATTCTATCAAACATGTTTGGAGAGATAGACTACGCAAATTACTAGGCTAGTCCTACAACTTGGATATTGTGAAATTGTACTGAACGGACTCGTCTCCCGTGCAAACGAACTTGTTATTGAGAGTAGAAAGAATCTGTGCTCGATGTTTAGAAATCTGAGTAAAACGAGCTTGGGTAGAATATCCCGTATAAATGAACAATGGTTTGACCTTAGGAATTAGGGCGAGCATCATGCGACCAATTTGCATGATGTATCTTATGCTTGAACTTGTACCTATGACCTTGTGAGCTGACCTAGCAACTAGGCAGACGACCCTGTACTGAGTGAATGAACCTGTGCAATCGACTTTAGAACATTGCTAGAGCAAAGCTATAGAACTGGGGAAGCAAAACTTAGTATTAGACTGGGAACGAAAATGTGCGCTACATTTGACCCGAGCGGATGAACGCTAGACGGTTGAATCAAATAGATCATGCTTAACGGAGTACAAATACTTGATAAAAGTTGGAATGGAACTTACTTGGGATTTGATTGACCCTATATGAAGTATCCTTGTGATTTCTAAACGGGAACCCTTGAGATTTTCGCAAGTAGCTTGTCCTATTTCACTATCTCTAAGTTTGGTTGAATGCATAAGTTTGAGGGACGCCTTGAACCCATGCACGATCCAAGACTCGATGAGATGTGTAATTTGAGTGCATAGACTTCACTAACGCCAAGTTGGTTGACATGCATGTGTTTGAAGGACGCTTCAGATATGTGCACGATCCAGACTCACGATATGCTGATTTCGAATACTAGTGCAAGTGAATATCCTACCGAAAAAGCATAATGACTTGTATAAGTTTGCCTCAGTCTTAGATCATTATTCCCGAGGGATTGTAACGTACCCATGCGTTAAGCAATATGTCCCGTGCTAAGGCGCAATGAGACCGACTCAGAACACACGCGATACAGCGTAAGGAACGAGTAGGTGATTGTGTTCCAATGGATCTAGGGGTACCGGTAATTATGCTTGGACTAAAATCGATAGAACGGCTTGCCCTCAGGAAGTCTCGAGGACGAGACTTTTTCTGAGTGGTGTATGATGTAACACCCCATTTCGCTCAAGCGGACTGCCGATTCAAATGGCAAAAGTGTATCGTCCTGACCCGCCTTGCTCAGGCGAGAATACTCATTTGAGGGAAAGGATATCCAGACTTGGTCCCTACAGGAGTTCGGCTTAGGCTTTCAGAGGCTCGCTCGGAGTATTGCTCAACCGAGCTGAATCATCACTAAGGTGGGTGGCTACGATGAACTTGTCTTTGCTTAGCCAGCATACATAAAATACGAAATGTTTCATGCTAGTCGCTAGGTGAATCACCCCCCGCATGCTAATAAGAATCCAACACACCTAGCTAAGGGAATAATCCCAACTTGTACTGCTTATGTTGGAATAAGAAAATGAAATGATTGCTTATATATAGACCCTCGCATGCTTCCGTTGCCTTGGGCAACTGGACCCTGCTATGCCTTGATAGATCGATATGTGCATTGATTTTCTTAGTGCACTATTCACCTGGCTACATTTCACGAATCTAGATAATGTCGCTCGTTAAGTTCCTTAACGGTTTCACTTCCCGGTTTACCTTCGGGCCCGAGCTAACGTGATTGTTTAAGTTTGCATGCTTGTCTGCTTGATATGTTAACTGGTAATGTTGTCTCGACCCCGCTGTGCCTCGAGTATGATGATACAAGTACACTATGTTTACTCATTGCACTGCAAGACCCTGGAGCATGTCATTCGATAAGTTCCTTGTGGTTTCGCTCCTCGGCTTACCTTCGAGCCCGAGCCAACGTGCATGTTTAAGTTTCATTGGAAATGCATGCTTGCCTGCTATATGTTGACTTATACCCTTGCCTCGATTCAATGCTTGTTATATGGAATTATGTCTCAATCAAGTAAAATACTGTTGTATATCGTGCATGCATCTTGTTAGCCAGATGACTATTAAATAGTCCTTATGTGTAAAATAAAGCTGCTAGTATCCGGGACTATTAGGTCGCCAAGGCAATCCCCGAACCAGGAGAACGCATCATGTCAAGTTGCATCTGAAAAATGAATCATGGATTGTCATATCAACTTGTGTGAAATGCATAACAAATGAATCACTAAGTCAGGAACGACCTGGGATGGCTTGTAGCGAGGATCATGACCTGCGCCTACAACCATTGTCCTTTATTCAGAATATGATAGAACAATAAGAACTCATTCATTCAGTCGCGGACGCTTGTGCACAAGTTTGATCTCCTCGGTTCGGGGCACCGGGGCACCGGGACCGATCCGGCCTAGGGGGAAGATCTGGTAGTTGCGCTAGTTTGTTCCTAGCACGGATAAGTTTGGTCGGATTGTCGGGACATCGGGACCACCGTCTTATTGCGACTATGTCCATAAATGGCTATGCCAGCGACTCCTGTGCATTCATGATCATATTCGCTTAGCGGCAATCCGTGTGCGAGTTATTGCATTGCATCTATGAATCTGCATCCTAGTACCCTGATAAAAGAACGATGAATCTGTGAATCATTCCTGAGTCTGAGAAATATGTATGCTTGTGTTCCATGAGTTAAATAGAATAACTCGTGCACCCGATATAATATCTCGCTTGAGACACTTATGGTTGCATATGCTAATGCTTGAATGTTTATATATCCTGGTGCATGAATTAACTTGGTTTGCCTTGGACAGGGAAGGACAAGTTGGTAAGTCTCACCGTGTTTCCTCCTATATCGCACGACGCACTGTCACACGAGTTAGGCTTTTCATATATGCCATGAAACTGATCCTAAGGCACAATTAGAAAGACAACAAAGTAGTTGGTGCACGGAACCTATATTACGTGTTTAGATTTGTCGAGCGGGCGAGTAGCCTCCACACCAGTGCATTCGTGTACTGATAATCCACCAGGTTGTTTGCAGGGTGTGGGAGAACCTCGTTCGGTGCGGATGCCTCCTTCGTGCGTGCTAAGGCGTGGAGTTTGACACTGGAGCCTTGGAGGGCTGCGTCCGGAACTGATGCACATAAACAAGACTTAATGTTGGAACATCGCCTATTCAATCATTCCACAAATGTAGCCACTTGGCACGCTTTTATGTTTCAGAGAGAGAGTGCTCGAGCGACTTGTAATCTCGGCTATACGCCGCCTGTAACACTTGTTTCAATATGAATGGAAAGAGCTGCCTTACTTCTATACTTGTGTTATTCAATCTTTGCTTCCGCTACTGTCGACTCAGTGAACTTGTTACCATTCGCTTATGCGTTTATACATTCCGCTGCACTCGGACAATATGTGCGACTCTGTGGCTTAGATCTTTTACCGCCAGCCAATGAACCATGGCCTTGCACAGGCGCGATTCACGCTCATGCGGCATCATGCCCAGATGGGTCAAAGAGATCATCCCGCGGGAGTGATGGCGCGGTGATTCGTACCCAGCAGGGACGGCCAATTTGCGGAGTGGGAGATCGGGGCGTGACACAAATAAATCAGTAACAGTTCCAACCTTCTTATAGAGGAAATATTGGCTCGGTCTTAAATATAAAAATGTCGAATATTGTACTCTACTACATGCAGATGATATACAATATCCGTGGTGGCCAGTCTTGCACGGGATAAAAATTATCATGGGGCGGCCCATCACGCACGATCTCGGGATGCCGTTTCCTTCCTATATTTTAATCAGCTTTTATGTTACCAAATTAACCCTACAATATTATAGAATTCCCTGTCGTGACCACAGGAATATTTCCCTTAATGATGTCGTACAGAGTACAGACATATTTGATACGAATCTATTTAATATAAGGAGTCAAGTCTTGATCCACCAAAATATAGACGCAACATTCAAACCAGCAATAACCTAGCCACGCTCTGGTTCTGACCCATTATCATTTCCGTTCTCAGAATTTAGGAAATAATATTATTCACCAACCAAGAATCATTATGTCACGTTCAGTGTACATGTTGGCCAATGTCCCACACTTAGTGTACAATAAAGCCTTTATAAATAGACGAGCAAGAAAAGTGTATCGGCACGAATACAATAACCAAGCCAGGATACCAAACCTATCAGTTGGTTATATGAATCATGTTTGATCAGGTCAGGAGTCACAATTAATTAGGAATCTCATACCTCATATGATCGAGTCACGGTCATGAATGCCTCATCAATTCCTCAAATTCTGGGATCATAGATCATCATTCATGGTCAAGCTCAACTAATCTATAATATGAATCAAGTGCAAAATAGGACCCATGCATGCGCAATCAATCACAAAAAAGTTCTGGGTCGGCGCACTTTGCAAGTGCCAAATATAGGCTAGTCAAGAATAGTGGCGCACTATGCACGAACAAGCAATTATATGGCGCACAAACCTATCACACTAGGTCCCCAAAGTTATTATGAAAAGTCTATAACATGGCGCATAAAATCGATAATAGAGCTGTAGAAAAATATGGCGCACAAATCAAGAATTACAAGAATATGCGCATTCTACTAAGGCACGCAAACTGGCGTACAAAGCAAGGGTTACGTGTAAGAGAAGTGGCATACTATGCAAGTGAAAAAAAACTACAAGACAAAACAAAAGTCCCCAGGTGGCGTAACAGTCGAGGGCACGACAGTCGAGGGCCTCGAGAATTGAGATGTGACAAAGTCAAGGCTCGCTTATCGAGACTGAACTGACAAGAGTGCGCCAAGAGTTAAAAAGTGCGCCGGGTTATTAATCCATCAAAAGTGCGCCAAGAGTTAAGCGTCCAAAAAATGCGCCAAGGGTTGTTTGTATAAGAGCGGTGCACTTTTGATAGTTAATGCACAATGTGTCAATTGTAAGCTAGTCTGCTGATTTGGTTAAAAGTGTGCCAGGGAGAAAATTGGTCAAAAGTGCACTGAAAAGTAGACTGGCACACTTTTGGTTGTTTCATTCGATAATACATCGATTGTGCGCTAGAGGCTGAAATCTTCCAAAAGTGTGCCAAAAGCTGAAATCTTTCAAATGTTCTCCAAGAAGGATTTTTTTTAAAAATTATCCCCTTGACATACTTTTGCAAGAAATTGACATTACTCTTAAAGTATGCACGAGTATGAAATACAGGTCACATTCAACATGTGCCCATAGTACAAATTCTCTTGTGCAATTCTTGTCACTGATCTTCTTCTTCAACCGACCCACCATTTGATGTACTAAGAGATCAAGCTCGAGACTATGACAGTGCTCTATTCCTTAAGCAATAAGAACCAGAAATCAAGAAAAAATTCAGGCTCGAAATCAGGAAACATCTTTTAAAAATACCTCATTTTTAGGGGGATCATTTTCTAGGAAATTATACTCATGAAAACCCTCATAATAAAATCAAGATAAAACCATTAGTCACCTCAAATATGAAAACTCCAAGAATTAACTATAATCAGAACACTCCTAGAAACTAATTACAACAAAAAAGTACTAAGAATAAAACTATAGCCGATCATATTTTTTCATATTTGCAAGATGTACTTGTCTATGAAGAAAACCAGGAGAAAATAAGAGAAATTAACAAGTGAGGAGAGAGAATGAGAACAATGATATATGTAGACAAGAGGTTGATGGTGAACCATCAGATCTCTCCAACAAATCCAAGCCAAATACCCTACCTACCACCACCACACCATCAATATTAGCAATGTGCGCCAAGCTTCCATTCAATCGTGCACTTGAAGTATACCCAAAGTGCTCCAAAATTGAAAACACTATAAAAAATGCACCAACTTGAGTATATTCCAAGTATACGGGATAAGGGAGTGACAATGCCCATCCCATTATTTTAGCCAGATAGTCCATACACGGGAAAGTTTTTCTTAAACTGTATATCACATAGACTGGTTAGGTAAAATTATTGGATTTTTACTTTCAGTACATTACTAGCATACTTTTATGTATCTTGTTATGTCCCTTTGAGGACCTGGTCCCTTTTCAGGTATAGACAATCAAAATTATCCGCAAGATTATTGACCGGGACTGAAGCATCATTTTCTGTTGAGGAGATCTTACCCTCTGAGTACCCATGACTACTTCGTAACTAATGGATATTTTTGCTGTTATTTCTTTATTTAACATTTTATCTTATATTGGAGTTCCGTTCTCCTCTATCATTTTAGTTGATATAGTCGTTTGGTAGTGAATTTGTCTTCACCCGACTATTATTTCTTTTATTGCTTTATACTTGATACTTTTAGTATTTATTTTGGTACTTCTCTACTTGTGTCTGTGGATGAAATATAGTTGCATGTGACTTGTGTTGACAATATATGTACAACTTATGGATTATTTATTAATAAATAGCGTACATATATGGTATGGTTTTCCAATATATTAGAGTTGTCATATATATATATATGGCTGGCATTTATATGGGACTGTGGCATATTCCTAGTCCTACGTATTTGGGACTGTGGCATGACAAAAAGGAATTCTCATTTTCTAGAGGCGAGACGGAGTCTTTAACATCAATCATGAGATAGGCAGTAGAAGAGAAAGTATAATCCCCAGAGTTCTTAATGAATTCCCAGATGTATTTTCAGAAGAACTTTCAGGCATGCCACCAGAAAATGAGATCGAGTTTACCATTGATCTACTTCCAGGAATAGCGCCAGTATCATAGAGAGTCTACAGGATGGCGCCTTCAGAGTTAGAAGTCTTGTACCGGATAATAGAAGAATTAAGAGCTAAGAGATTCATTCATGCTAGTGGATCGCCTTGGGAAGCCATAATGCTACTTGTAAAGAAGACGGATGGAACGTCACGTTTATGTGTTGATTATCTTACCCTCAATGCGATAACCATCAAGAACAAGTATCCCTTGCCAAGGATCGATGACTTTTTCGATCAGCTTAGTGGACCAGCAATATTTTCCAAAATTTATTTGCGGTCAAGATATTACCAGATCAGAGTCAGGGAACATGATATACCCAAGATGGCGTTCAGATCGAGATATGGACATTGAAAATTTTTAGTAATGCACTTTGGTGAAACTAATGCGCAAGAAGTATTTATGGATCTCATTAATCTTATTTGTATGCCATACTTGAATAAGTTCCTGATAGTGTTCATTGAAGATTTCTTGGTGTACAGTCAAAGTAAAGCATAGCACAAGCTTTCGCGCAATTTTTTAAACTCTCAGAGAGCACAAGTTATATGCCAAGTTCAACAAGTGCGAGTTTTGGCTTGTTTGTATTTCATAATTAGGGAATATTATTGCTAAAGGAGGAGTTAAAGTGGATCCCAAGAAGATAGAAGCTATTGAGACGTGGCCAGTTCCCCGAACAGTTGTAGAAGTTCGTAGTTTCCTAGGGTTAGCAGGATATTATCGAAAATTTATGTCAGACTATGTTAGAATTTCTGCACCCTTGACACAGTTGACTCGAAAGGAGGTGCACTTTTATTGGACAGATGAATGTCAAACCTCTTTCGAGAAGCACAAACATAAGTTAATCACGACACCTATTTTGGCGCTTCCAGATGGAATATGTGGTTTTATCGTATATTGTGATACGTTGGACAAAAGATTGGGTGTGTTCTTATGATGCATGGCAATTTTATAACTTATGCGTCTAGGCAGCTTCAAGACCATGAGAAGAATTATCCGACGCACGACTTGGAGTTAGCAACAGTTGTATTTGCACTCAAAATTTGGAGGCAGTACTCTATGGGGATCGAGTAGAGGTTTATATTGTCACGTCCCATTCCCAAAATATCGAGGGACTAGACACGTGGTAATGGCCAGCAGCACATACCGATGGACAAACCCAATTTAATGGATCCATCGGGGCGCACTTAGCTGTAATACAACAATAAGGATCTAAATATACTAATCTCATCCACAGAAATGAATATAATAATATCAGAATCATAAAGCAAGATCAATCTCAATAAAATATAATACTCGGGAAATAACCCGATAATGAGTCTGATACATATGTCAATATACAAGAATAAAGATAACCACAGCAAATACTGAGTATGGAACGGTATATACTCAGAAGATACCCTCAGGGATCACTCGTCTACTGGATCTGGTACTGCTCCAGTGTCTGCTCCTGCTACTGCTCCTGCTCCTGCTAATGCTCATGTCCCGTATACCTCGGGGTAGATCTCGTCTGCTAATCCTGGGGACATAATCCGGATCCAGGTCCTCAGGGGACATAGCAAGGTACAAAATAATACAAGAAAAAATAAATGCAGTGCAATAGTAAATAAAATAAATAGGGTAAGTATGTAACCATCTATGTGAAATGCAAGTGAGAACATCACTAGTACTCAGGCTGAGACCACTACAAGCTCTGTGTCGGGGAGCCGGTAGCAGTAATAACATGTAATATGCCTAGCTCTGCTGGAGAGTCTACGGCCTCACAATAGTAGTAGATATATATAAAACAGCCTGTAGCCTGTGTGTCTCTCCCCACCCAATATAACCACACGTCTCATGTCCACAACGTCTCATGTACATATCACGCAAGATCATAGCTAATACAACAAGTCATATAAGATCTATGAATATAATGTCTATGTCATAATACCTGTATCCTACACAGAATCACCATGAATATCTCAGAAAGATTCTGTCTCATGAATAGTGTCAAGTGTCCTGGGTTATAATGTACTTGATAAGACAAGTACGAGAATGTAAAGGGTCACGAATGTCTATCTCTAGGTGACGTTACACAACTCTGCGTACAGTGTTGGCACCTGACTATTAATCGGACGCTAAGTAAGTCACACGGTCCTAGGTTAAGCATGAACAACCATATAAATAAATCTAAGAAATATGTAATAAGAACTGCAAGTTTTGGCAAGGTACACTTGCCTGCGTGCGGCTGCTGATGACGGAGTCCCGGTACCGCGTCCAAGCCCTCAGGTCCCACAATACCTAGAGATGATATTCAAACCAAAAATCAATAATCTAACACACGACAGGCAGGAATGCGATACGCATCTAAACCTAAACTCAGTCTCAGCTACGACTCACAGGGATAAGACACTAGGGGGGTTGACCACAGTTGACTATCGGTACGATACAGCAATCAACTAGTCATCTGTACACTCTCCTCGACCAATCCTCATTCTTATCATATTCATCACGTGGTTCAGTAGTCAGGTATGCTCAATCCTTGACCGAATTTACTTATGAAATATTAGGTCTTCCTCAACCCTCAGTATCATTTCATCCACAATCACCTGTATAATATCATCAGACCCAATCCTCAATCTCTAATGTTCACCATGATGTTTTGCAGTAGTTCAAGTCGTGATCATCCTCAGATTTTACCCTAGTCTTCACAGTCATTACCATGTACGCTTAAATATATCAACCTCGGATAGAAATAAATATTTATCATTTAAACCCTCGATTATACAACCCATTAATTCAATTATTTGAATGCCGCTTTCCAAAAACCAAGCTACTACTCAAATATATTCATTATCAAGAATTAGCTTTCCACGTAACCAATGTTTTGTTATCCCCATATTATTTCACTACCATTTAGCATGCTCCTCAATTAACCATCAAATGCTTGGAATAATCATATTAGACCCTAAAACTTGATGCATACATAAACCCTTATTTATCTATATCCTCGCCAACCATCAAGTGCATACATAACTTGAATTAAATCTAAATATCAACCTTGCATTTAACCATCAATACCACCTTATGACATGTATAATAAACCCTTAAACAAGCGTTATTAAACACAAGGTTCATGTCTTACCATACCACAATCTATACAAACATCTATACTTAAACCCTAGCTAATGTACACAAAATATATATACTAACAACCCTAACTAACACAACATAATGTATAAATATAAAGAGAGGGGGAAATATACCTCGACGTGGGGCTGTTGGCCGAAGAAAGTGGCCGTGGGGTGGTGCCAAGTGGTGGTGGTGTAATGGTGGTGGTGAAGGGAGCTAATGGTGGTGGTGGTGATGATAAAACCGGACAGGGAGAAGATGGGAAAGTCGGCCGGACGGGGGTGCACAGACCGAACGGGGAAACGCTGGACAGGGAGGAGGCCGGATGGGGAAGTCGCACGGCCGGAGCTGTGCAGCGGTCGGCTGCTGCGTAGTCGGGCACAGCAGGCCGGTCGGGGGAGGACTGAATCAGAGCGGGGAGGGGAGAACCGCACGGGCCGGACGGTCAGCAGCGGCCGGATGGGGGTTGCACAGCCGCTGCGGGTCGGGGGGGGACTGCACAGCGGGGCTGTGGTCCGCCGGAGCAGTGGCTCGGTCAGCCGCAACGGGGGAGAAGTCAGGCCGGAGCGTGGTGCTTCGCCGGAGTCGGGCCGGATAGAAATCAGTGGGTGTAAACACCCTCACCCAAAATTAGGCCTAATTTGCTTAGATAGTAAAATTAGGGCTAGTTTGAACCAATTAGAATTAGAACACGTCATTTATTTAATTATGAAATAATTTATATCGCATAGCGCACATTACCGTTGCTTCTATAATTGGAGCACCTCACTAGCCATTGCCTTCCAACAAACTTTACAACCTCATCCTAGACATGCCCGCCTACTATTCTGACCCTTGTGCAACTTATAATATTGCTTTCTGGTGCTACATTTTAGTCGCACAATAAACGTCGCAGACGTTATTTCTTAATTTGATATAAATCCCAATTTTGTACCCTTGTGCGTCCCAATCAAAATTGAAGACACAACCTTGACCGTTTTGTACAACCCGAATTTTATTAATATTTTACACTGTACCCTTTATGCCCCTGACACTTGTGTCCCGCCTAAATTTAATCCCATGTACTCCTAATTAATTCTAGAACATCGTGCGCGTTCAATTTAATTAATTAAATCTAATTACCGTCTTTGTGCAATTTTCCAATTGTTGGGGGGCTTTTATGCAAAAATACATTGATACGTCCCCATCATTGGACAATTCATGAAGAAACCCAGTTTTCTCCTTCACATAGAATTTTTTCATAATTTTTAGTTAATTAAAAACTAGTAACACTAATTTTCTAGGACTTTGGAGAATTTATTTTATGTTCAAAATTAATTAAAAACATTCCAAACTTTATTTTAGATTCTAAATAATAAAATATATTTTCAAGAATTTTTGGGAAATTTTCTGATTATTTTTAGCATTTATTTTGAGTTAATTATTAAAAAACTGAATTAAAAACTAATTTCTGAAAAAAAAACCCAAAAAGTAATTATTTCTGCCCAGTCAGCAAATAAGGGCCCACCTGTCAGCCTCCTGCAGTGAACAGGGCCGGGCCCGCCTGTCAGTGGCCGCTGGGTGGGTGTAGGTGAAGCCGAGCCGAGCCGACCTCGAGCCGAGCCGAGTCAGAGTTTGACTCGGACTCAGCTGAGCCGAGCCGCGTCAGATTCGGACCATCCGATTTGGGCTGGGCAGCGTGGATGGATGCCACGTGTCAAGCTCCGAGCCGCGGCTGCCATCTCTCTCCTCTATATATATAATAGTTTAGTTATTTATTTTAGGGTTTTCTTTGAGCCGATTTTGGAGAATTGCCATCTAGGGTTCCTTCATCTTCCAGAAGCCATTGCGCATAGCTCCGGACTCCAAATGAGGCCTAGTTTTTTGTGTTAGAACAATATTGAGGTTAGATTTCTGACTATATAATTTTTTTTATGTAATTATGAGTATTAAATTTTGGAAAATTCGTAGAGCACAGCATATTCGAAAATAGATGTGTTTCGATGTTTTCGCGATTCCGGGAGAACCAGGAATCAGAATCTTGAACCGTTTGAAGTTTCGAAAAGATAATGTCTAGATAATTGACATATGTTTTTCCCAGAATTTAATTCAAAGTATTTATATACTTTTAATTCTGTAGAACTTCTAGGTTAGAATTTAACCATCGGTGCACAATTTAAAATTTGTATGCGCCATAATTCCCAAACGAATTTGAATTTGGAGGAGCCATAAATTCTAGCATATTTTTGACGCTGAAATCTATAAGAAATCATGCATGAAAGTTAAGTTTGTGTCGGTTGACTTTTCGGTCAACATATTGCCTCGATTTGCGTGCCATGAGTCTCGAGTTGATAAAATTCAGTTTCTTTGGAAAAAATTTAGGAATTAACATAAAAATTAGAATAATAAGATTAAAATAGGATTTTAGAGTAATTATTCCAGAATTAAATAAATTAAAATAAATTATCTTTTGACGTGATAAATTTGTAATACATAGGCTATTTGGACTGTGACTTGGACTCTGATTCATACCAACAGCAGGACCCCAGGCGAGTATATTCTTTGAAAGTGCTCTAGTAGGACGTTAGTATTTAGCCACCACGGTTAGTTTACATCAGACCCTGAGTCAGAGAACCCAACGCACGTTCGTATATTTACATGTACGCAAATATTATTCAGTTTGGTATATATATTTATGTACGTAATTACTATATATATTCCAATAATTATGTAAATAAATTGCTAGTTATATTATTATATAAATATGAATATATATGTAAGTAAATGCAAATTGATAATTATGACTAAATATTCAGACTGTACGACCCTAGGACACCGTGGACTATCCCATACTTACCTTGACCATGTTGACCCTAAGAACTTGTAAATTTGTCTGCCTTGCGTACATTAACGTACTGGCATAGAAACCTGTCAGATGACCGACTGATTTCGTACAGTACTTGAAGACGCGACACTCGCATAATTGACCGTGTTAGATGACTAGTGTTACCCCAAGTATACCCCCTGAGTCCAGTGTAAATATGGTTGTGTATGTTCTAGTGTAATGACAAATAATTTTATTGCATTATATTATGTGTACATAGGATATTGGATTTGTTCTGCACGATTTCTGGAGCAGGTTATTGGTACATTGCAGCTTCCTTGCCAGGCAAGTATACCTTGCCATTGTATTGTTATTTATATTCCATATATTGCATGTATCTTTATTTTTTGTCTTTAGTTCATATATTTTAACTGTTATATAAAATGCGCGCGACGGTGTCGTCGCGATATGTTTTATTTATGTATTGTATTGACCTTGTTTATGAGACTACCCCATTATCATGTAGCATCATTAGGTTCATTGGACGTGACACAGTTGTTACACGAGTTATGAGTCTCATATAGATCATGGACTTGCATGTAGGGTTTGGCCTCCTGTACGTGTGGGTCGTGCGTTAGGAATAACTGATGTTAGAAACTTTGCATGCTAGTAGACTTGGCAGTTATTAGAGGTGTTATCGTGTCATGGATGTGACATGCTTAGAGCATGGGATGGGAAGAACAACAAGTAAGACATGTGGGCTCCGTTGCACTTTCCTTGTGTAACCCATACGCTCCACCGGAGATGCGCGGTCATGATGACCACTATATATTATATATTATCAGGCGGGCCTCCGGCGTTCGAAAGACGACGTGCCTTTGTAGGCCCCTGGATCTCCAAGAGAACTATGCCAATTCCATTTTAGCCAGATAGCCCACGCGTTGGGAAAGTTGTTCTTAACTGCATTCACTTAGACGGTTAGGCGACCCATTGGATATTTATTTCAGTACTTTATTGGCATGTGTTTAAGTATCTTGTTATATCCCTCTGAGGACCTGGTCCCCTGCCAGGTGTATCTGTTCTTGAGTATTCGCAGGAGCGTAGATCCGGATGGCTACTTATGTTTGGAGGATGTCTTCTCTTCGAGACGTGATTGATAGCTGGTATTCTTATATAGTGTTATTGTGTTATACTCATATTGTATTTGCTCTTATATTCGAGTTGGTAGTGGATTTGTTTCCATCCAACAATCATCCTTAGATACTTCTTATTGAGAGCTAGTTTCATAGATGTTGTTTATTTAAGTATATTTGATTTTCGTGGATGAGATTTAGATTATACCCTGTGACCTGTGACATATGTTTTATACCACTTGTGGATTTGATATTCATATTACAGCGTATGTGTGGATATGGTTTCCATATATTAGAGTTGCCATATCCATACGGCTGACATGATTACGTGTCCTAGTCCTACGTATTTTTGGGACTGGGGCATGACAGTGGGCCGGGGGTTGATTCCTCAGGAAGAAAAAGAATAAAGGAAGAAGAATAAGAATGGAGGGAGGAGGAATTTGGGAGAAGAAGCTCGGTTCCCTAGGCAGGAGGAAGGAGGGGAGAGAGAGAGGGAGGTTTTATAGACTCCTTGGGATTAGGGCCTACTTCATTTATTGTGAGGGTGATGGTGATGGTTTTATAGGGAGGGATGCATTTGATGGAGGGTGGAGATGTCCCCCTTTAAAATGGAGGGCTAAGATTTAATATGAAGACTTTGTTTCTTCATGTAAACGAAGAGGGAGGGAAATGTTGACTACGGTCAACAATTGGTAGCCACTCCATTTAGTCTTGGCCAATGGGGTGAGGACACCTAAAATAAATAAATTGCAACTAAACTCCTTAAATTTGGGAAATTGCATGAACACATAAAATGATGCAAAAATTATGGAAAAAATTGTGTTTGGTGATTTGCATGGTGAAGGGGTTTTGTGTGTGTGGCATGGGTTTAATTTAATGGCCATCGGGATTAATTAGGGATTAAAATATGGTTAGACAAAATTGGTATCCTCTATTTAAATAGAATTTTAAGTGTCCCGCGCTTTTCAATTAAATGGGGGCACTTGGGGTCAAAATTCGAAAATGACACAAAGGTCAAAAAGGTAGGCGGGCGCGTCTAGGACAAGGTTGTGAACTTTGCAGATAGGCAATGGCTAACGTAGTGCTCCAATTAACGAAGCAACGATAAGGTGCGCTATACGATAAAATAATGTACAATTAAATCAAATGTCGTGTTCTAAATTCTAATTGAGTTCAAATTTGCCCTAATTCCACTATATAAGCCAAGTAAACCTACTTTTGGGTGAGGGGGTTTACATATACTGATCAAAAAAGTTTGAAGTATGTATTTACTCAGAAGTATCTCAACATGAGGCAGAGAAGATGGCTAGAGTTGATGACGAACAATGACCTTGACCTTCAGTATACCTTGTGAAGGCCAATATCGTAACAGATGCTTTGAGCCATAGAACATGAGCTTATTTCCATACGGCACAGCAAAAAAGTTTAGAAGATCTTAAGGAGATGGGCATAGAAGTATTATTGCATGGCAACACATCATTGATGGCTGGTTTGCAATTTTATTCCAGTATAGTGGAAAGAATCAAGGCAGTAAAACCAACATATGTCAAGCTTTAGCGTCTCAGAGTAGAGTGTGAGGCAAGACGTAGACCAGAACTAAGCGTTCATAGTGACAGATCTCTCCGTTTTGGGAATCGGCTTTGTGTACCAAGTGGAGACCTTCGTCGTAAAATTATGGCAGAAGCTCATAGTTCACATTATTCAGTGCATCCCAAAGGAACAAAGATGTATAGAGACATTCATCAGCATTTCTAGTGGAACGAAATGAAAAGAGAAATATTTTGGTTTGTCTCTCGATATTTGGTCTGTTAACAAATTAAAGCTGATCATCAAAGACCCGCAAGACTTCTTCAACCTTTACCAATTTCGGAGTGGAAGTGGGAGAATATCCCCATGGATTTCATATCAGGGTTTTCCAGATCCCCATCAGACAGAGATGTTATTTGGGTAATAGTGGATCATCTCACGAAAGTTGCACACTTTCTTCCTTTTAGAATTGGCCAGTCCACAGAAAAGTTAGCTGAGATGTACATGAGACAGATTGTCAGACTACATGGTGTGCCAGTTAGCATAGTCTAGAAAAGAGATTCCAGGTTTACTTCTCATTTTTGGCAAGGTCTTTAGGAGAGCTTAGGTACCCGTCTAAAGTTCAGTACAACCTACTACCCGCAGACAGATGGTCAGTCAGAGCGTGCCATCAAGAATCTTGAAGATATGCATCATTCATGTACCCTTGACTTTGGTGTTTCGTGGGAGGATCACTTACACTTGGTCAAATTCTCCTATAACAATAGTTTCTAAACAAGTATCCAGATGGCACCGTTCGACGCACTG
Source organism: Iris macrosiphon (assembly GCA_036927795.1). Lineage (NCBI taxonomy): Eukaryota > Viridiplantae > Streptophyta > Magnoliopsida > Asparagales > Iridaceae > Iris > Iris macrosiphon. The sequence continues at coordinate 351,532,159 of JAYESA010000004.1, forward strand.
TATGGCCGAAAGTGCAGATTCCTGATAGCTTAGGAAGATATTAGCGAGAGACAATTGCTTAGTCCCAAAATGATAGCTTAGAAAGTTAAAGTATTCAAGCAAGTCTGAAAGCATATCAAGGTAGCCCAAGATCATCAATGTCATTAGGCCGATTCGCATCGGTGGCCTCTTGAGTTTTCTTTCGGTGACCATGTATTCCTTCGAATTTTGCCTACCCGAGAGTCATCAGATTCGATGGGCGGGAAAAGCTTAGTCTACGGTATATAGGTTTGCTCGATATTCTCAAGCAAGTAGGAGATGTTTCCTATCGTCTTGCTCTTCCATTGTCGCTTAGTTTGATACATAATATTTTTTATGTATCTCAGTTACGATAGTATATACCGGATACGAGTCATGTCCTGGATAATTCAAAATTGGTTGTTGGTACCGAACTTTCATATGAGGAAAGACATATATCCATTTTGGACCGGAGCGAGAAGATTCTCAAAAACTGGGCCATTCGTTTAGTCCGAGTTGCTTGGGGGCATCACTCACCGGGCGAGTCAACTTGGGAGTACGAGGATGATATCCGAGCTAGATATCCGTATTTGTTTGACTCATTTGATATATTTGTTCTTATATCTCGTACCTTGATCTTGTCTTGTGCATGATTGTCTTGTTCTAGGTAGTTCATATCATGTGATTGATATTCGTATGGTATTATTTATTTTACTTGATCTCTAGGGATACCTTGTTAGACTCGGTGCCTTATTGAAATTTCATGGACGAAATTTTTCTAAGGAGGTGAGAGTTGTGAGACCCGCCTCACTATTTTAGTATTATTTTATTTTATCTGGTATATGTGTGTTATAGCTATATATTGCTTCATGTGTAATTTATAGATTTTTTTAGCTGCTTTTATGTAATTTCTAGGATTGTGAATAATGCTAGTCACCATTTGATACATATAGCCTTCCCTTTCTCTCTCCTCCTTATTCTTCTTTATTTCCTTCTCTTTCTTCATTTTCTTCTTCCTTTCCTTCTCTTTCTTCATTTTCTTCTTCATGTTCCCTCTCCTCTCCCTAGCCGAGAGTAGCCTGAGGCCGGCCTCCCCTTTCCCTTTGGTGGTAGTAGTAGCTTAGTAGTGGGTTTAGGCAAGTACATCTTGCCAATGAGGAAGAACTTGCTATATTGCATTTAT